>JBBPCS010004110.1:0-11623 GCA_037974645.1 Hollardia meadi
GTGTGTGTGTGTGTGTGTGTGTGTGTGTGTGTGTGTGTGTGTGTGTGTGTGTGTGTGTGTGTGTGTGTGTTGGGAAATCGGTACATGCCCCAGTGGTTCTGACAGCTCTCTTCACTGTGCTTTCCTATACCAAAGCCAAACTGTCTATCATCCTCCTCCACCAGCCTCTCTTCTGTCCTTTACGGTCCAACTCTGTGTGCTTGCCTTCTATCCATACATGCCTTTGGTTCACAGAACAGTACTACAATTTTACTTCCTGATCTCCTAACACATGAGCATGTGAGCATTTTAGCTGCCACTGCTTTTGTCTTGTGTGTATGTGTCTTGTTTTCCAGCAGAAACAGCAGGGCGCTTTCTGTCTAGCTAAAATCTGTTGATTGGTGTGGTGGTGGCAGTGTGTGGTGCGACTCCCCTCTGCTCCCTCTAACTCTTCTTTTCCTCTTTGGTTGCTGTTGGTGCAGATCCACTCCTTAAGGATTCTCTGTTTAGAGCAAGAGAGTTCCTGCTTACACTGGAGAGATGGGAGATGGATATAAAAGAAATGAAAGGAGGGACTCAGGGTATTCTTTCTTTGCACCTGCTTAGAGAATATATTTGACTTTACAGAGTTATTTGTGGTGAACTATGGTTTGGAGCTGATAGTTTTTTATTTTGTTTAAGTATTTCCTATCCATACAACTAAATTTAGGTAGTCTTGAGGAAAATTGTTCTGAAGCTTGGAATTTCTATATCCCAAACTGTAAAAAAAACCAACTTGATCTGATACATGAAGGGTTGATTCCCACCTGGGGGCTCCAGCTGGTCCCAACTGGTCTCAACAAAAGGACTAGTGGTGGTTCTGCTCAGCCTGAGGACTTCATGGCTATTCTCTCTTGTTTTGACAGAGGTGCAGAGGTTTTGTTTCTGGCCTGCTTGTTGGTATGTACCATTGTTGTTCTGAATGTTGAGGAAATGTTAATGGAACACAACAGCAGGGTAATGGTCCAGGGAGATGAGGTGATGTGGCTACTTGGGGATCATTGAGGAGGTGATTAACTTTGAGAAGAGGACCACACCACACATGTTTTTGATACTATGTTCTATGACTATATGTATTGGCTCAGTAATAGAGCAAAGACTATTTCAACTCAATTCCCTGTGTACCTACAAGATCATCTTTGTGGTGTTCTCAGCTTTTTGTTTTTGCAAACAAAAGTTTGTACCTCAGACCCTTCCCCTCATCTGTGCAGTGTGAAATGTGGGAAAAAATGTGAAGAGAGGAGGAAAAAAGACAGAGCTGATATAAGAGTGAAGAGCCACTGCCTTATAAAAGTCAGCCATCCATATAATTAGCTAATGCTCTGTTCATGTCAAACTGAGAGAGTTCACAGCTAAACATTTAGAAAAGGAACTTTACTCACTCAGTCAAACTGACTTTCCAACACATTTCCTTTGGCTGTATTAAAACTGTCTCAGAAGATATAGAAAGTACAAATGGCTCATATGAAGACAAACATCCTACTGGTTGAAAAATGCGGCTTATTTCAGCAGAATTCATTCTTATTTCACTAACCCCTAACCCTTCATCATTACAAAATGTCCCATCAGTGCATTATAATTCTAGACATTTTACAAAGCTGCTGTCATTCTATCACAGCAATTTGGAGCCATTCCTTCTTTAGGTTAAACCAGATATATAGTAAAAGTAGCCACATACTGCGCTGTTCACATTATCATCTAAATATCAGATTCCAGTGTGAACTGGTCAAGGTCCTGAACTTGGAGGGGCAAACTTTAGCCATCACAACAATGAAGTCAAAGTCAATGTTCTGGACTGCTTCCTCTCTTATAACTTTCTTCTCTCAACTTCTAAGATGTTTGCAAGATGGAATCCTCTCACAGTATATTGCTTCCCTCTCAGCTGAAATACATTGTCTCCATTTTTCTTTTTCTCTGAAGTAGTCAGTTTTTCAAGCAGTAGTGGAAAAAAACAGGACCTTTTGTTTGTCTCATATTGCCTCTGTGGAGTTTGGGAATCAGAGTATAAATGAAACAAATATTTTCTCTGAATTCCTCTCCAGCTTAGCAATATCCTTTTCCAAATTAATTTTCTAACTTGCTTGTATTGGACATTTCAGGTTTAATATTGCTGTTGTTTGTGGCTTTGGCCAACCACTCAAATGAAGCAAAACATTTACTGGTAGTAGTTCACATATAAACCTAGAGTTCAATGTGAGGTGTTAACCAGCTGCAGAAGAAACACATTTTGTCTCACAAGCCACCGCACTCCCTGATGAAAAAAAAATTGAGCTTGGTAATGTTCTTTCCAGTGGCAGGTGCCATCTGTCTTTCAAGCTTTTGTAAAGGCACAAACAAAATACTTTGGGTATTCAAGTAATTTATTAACCTGTCTCCGTTTTACTGCACTGACTTTGGTGTACTTGATTGGGTAATTTTTTGCTTGCAAGCAGGATAAAGTAGCTGATTAATACTATTAACTTCATCATTGGAGTGGAGGGCTTCTCCCCTTGTCTCAGTTGAAATGTTTGGGTTTTTTACAGTTTAGAGAGGGAATGGGTCAGGAATGGTAGGAAAGGAGCAACCGGTCTAGAGGGATAGTGAGACATAAACAGTAGCAAGTAACTTCTGGCAGTAACTTCTGATAGTCTTTACTGGAAAGAAGAGGGGTTTGAAATGGAAAGTAAAAAGCTATTTGCTATTTTGCTATTTGAAAGCTATTACTGTTATTAATCTACTGCAGGTTTTTTCCTGGTGCAGAATGGGCCTTTTTTTGTCAAGCCTTGTTTTTTTTTCAATATTTTTTTTACAGTATTATTCATCTTCTCTATACTCACCCAGCATTGAGATGTCTCTACGTCTCTTTTCAGCTCCATGTAAACCTGTATTATGAGGCTAATAAAGCTGAATGCAAAGTGTATCTGAGCCAGCACAGACAAACACAAAAAGCTGTAAGACTGGAAAGTTCATGCATTAACCCTGAGGACTCATCTGCCTGGCTGGAAAACTTTAAAGAGAACCGTGCTATTCTTTTCTACTTCAGCAGGCCCCTTAGTTGTCCAATTATCTGGTTCTGGTTGTCAGTATAAAAGTGTGTGTGTGTGTGTGTGTTTCATAATATGAGCATAATAGTGTCACTATCCCTCTGGCACAGCCAAGTTCAGAATAAATGAACATGGCTTATCCATGGCACATTAGAATTAAAGTGGACATATTATGCGCATTTTCTACTATAATAAGTCTACATGCTTTAATGTTCAAAAAACATTATTTTTTTCTGACTGTTGATTGCTGCAATATTGTAGCCTATTAATTTTGTCTGAAATGTTTTGCTCAGTCCTCCTCCTTAAAGCCCCTCTTTAAAATGGGCCTGATTGGTCTGCCACACAAGCCTGAGCTGCTCACTGTGTCTCCAGTCAGGTCTGCTGTTGTTTTTAGGTTGCAGTTAGCTGCACCTCTACCCTGAATATCACCACAAGAACTACTTACTAACTGCTGCTAAAACAAAAACTTCACCTCAGCACATGTTAGAAAAGGAATATGATCACTGCTGAGAAGGCCACTAATGTTTCAACTTTGTAACAGTCTTTGGATGGTGTTGGCAAGCTAATTGTTGAGTGCAAACAAAGATTTGGTATAACAAAGGTGACACATTCCAAGCTGTGCCAATGGTGTGAAATGGTAAACACTTCTGTTTCTTAAGTGGGCGTGGTTACCTCTCCTCCCATCCCCATTGGATATTTTTAACACTAACACATTACTGACAGCTACTGCTTGTCTATGTCAAAACTATACAACACTAGATACAGAGAAAAAATGTAATGTTATTTTGCCACTATCTTATCTGCTAGCTTGATATGCTCGCTACAGAGCTACAGGTCTTGCAAGAGTGTTTTGTTGAGACTGGGAGAGGTCTCAAAGTTAATTTCCTCCTGAATTGTCTGTCTGAAGAATGTCCTTTTAGCTTCACAATGTTCAGAAAATATGTGGCTTGTGGGAAATGGGGCTTACTTTGGTGACTATGTTGAGAAAGATTTGTTTATAATCTGTGCTCACGTTCACTTCTCCAGTTGGAATTTATAGACTCGGGACCTGCCACTATTCTCCCAAAGGAGCGGACATTGGTTAAACCCATGTGGCACAGATACAGCAAAGTCTGAAGTTGGGTCACAGACAGCCGGTATCGATCCATTCTCGAGTAACCAGGTCATGATTTGTGGATAGAAACAGTGCTGTTGAGTTTTTCAGTAGAAAATAAAATGGCATAGTCGTCTTTTCAAAACCCCCAAGTTTCTGCTATAAATTTGTGTTTTCATTGCTCAGGGAGAAATACTTGCTTGTTAACTGCCTGTAAGTGATTGAGGCAAGGACTGAAAATTATCGATTAGGCTATTTTGCAACAAAGCCCGAGCAGCTCTCACAGTAAATATTTGTTTGACAGGACCAAGGTGTGGCTATAGATTTGACTTTTTTTTTCTTAACTCATGAGTAGGGCTGCAGCTATCAATTATTTTTGTGATTGAGTATTCTACTGATGATCCAATGATTAATCATGTAATTGGATAAGATGAACTAAGAGTAACTAAGTTCATAACACTGGATAATGTGCATTTTAGGGATGCACAATATGTAATTTTTAATCCAATACCGATAATTACCTGCTTTTCATGGCCGATGCTGATAGGATAACCGATAATTTCACATTTTTACAAGTTCATAACCTGTAGTTTATGCACACCTGAAGGTAAGCTTAAAATGCTTGCTACACTCTCACAAGAGTGTGTTGCTGAGGCAGAGACGGGTCTCGAACAAACTTAATTTTCTCCTGATTTGTCTGAGTGAAAAATGCCATTTTAGTGTCAGAATGTTTGCCAAATACTCACTTTGGTGACTATGGGGCGAAAGAATCATTGAATTGAATGGGGATAAAATGATTTGATCTGGCGGCTTTTATAGTCGTTTAAAATGGTATCAGACCGAATGGATCAAATTCTGATAGTGAAAGGAATCATTTCGCGGGGATTGTGACGTTCCAAAAAATGTATCCACCCTTATACAGCTGTCTCTTTTACAATTTAAGCTTATGGGAAAAAGTCTTTTTGGGCCAGTTTGTATCATGTGATGTCAAATTGGCTTCAAAGCCTGGCGCTGTTCCTGGGAGCTTGGTTTCTGAGCGTGCTGCTTGTTCTTCTCGTTCTTCTTGTTCTCTGTGTTTATTGGTGGATCGCAAACCAACTTTAAAGGTGCATAATGCCACCTACTGTATTGGGGTGTGTAGATGCTGTACCTGTTAAGTCAATGACAGCAATTTGGCTTAGTATGATCGTTTCTATTTATCTACTATAATATTATTGGTTGATAGCTGATTTCCAATTATTGGGCTGATTATTAGGAATTGACATTCTTAACTAGCCATTACATACAACCATGATTAATGTACATTCTTTATCTTTACTAGCCTTCATCTCAACCAGCAATTCTATTGATTTACTGGTACGTTTAAATGCTAACTTTAGCTTTTCTTGTTCGGGTTCACTTGATGTGGACTGGATGTGTAGACTGAATGCTTTCTTCCAAGGTGCTGTAAGCACTGACGTCGTGCTATGGTGGTAGGCTAGTTTGATTTTACAATAAACATTGTACAGAGTTTTCGTTTTGTTTCGGCTTGAAATTATCCCAAACTTTGGACACTTTTTGTTCTTTTGTCTTTCTTATCTCTTAGTCTTGTGATGTATCCATGGCAATTTTCAATTTTTACCTCTCAGACTTGGCAGAGATGTTCTTTGCCTCTGTCCAAGAGGGAACAAGGAAGATTTAAAAGGCATATAGTAAGAAACGCCTCTCTATGAGGGGTTCTAATAAGGCATAGCAGGATTGATACCATCAGATGTAATGAATTCAGAGTTGTATCTGATTCTATGGTTATATACTCGCTGAGCCTGATATATCATTTTAAAGCCGCTAGTATTGATTTTGAAGTGAGGCACATGGATTTGCTGAGCCAGTGCATCTGGAGTTAACTCTATCAGTCTCTTTTAAAGCGAGGGTGGATTTATCTATAGCCCCAAAACGGAGAAGTCTGCCTTCCAAGCAGATCTGAATCCAGCTGCAGTCTTCAAGGAAAGGTGCAGAGAGTTAGGTTTTATGCCACATAGTGCCCTGTGTTGTATAACCTTTTTTATTCATATACAGTATATTAAAGAGGAGTTTGAGCTGCAGTGTTGGAAATGAGGCGTTAGGATTGACTTTCAACCAACAGATCCGTATCAACTTTATTTTTGCACCTGCTTCAGTAGGGAAGTTAACACAGTGAATGATTTGTGCTCCTTAAACAACATGTGCTGAAGGCTACTCTACATGTGCCAACTTTATTGCTTAATAGTGCATGGTGCTTATACTAGAGATTAGGACAAAGTCCAAGACAGTCTCCTAGATCCCTGACTTTTCAAATCCTTTCCCCCTCAGAGGCCACAAGCAAGCGAGTGAAAGAGTAAACGAGTGAGAACTGAAAGTAAGCACTTGAGAGAGTGACTGACGGTCTAGAGCTGTTGGAGAAGTCCCCCAGTGCAGTGTTCAGGCAACACCAAGAGACCTATGCACAGCTGTGCAAGACACTTACCCAGTTTGCTGCTGGTTTTAAGTCAGGCAGGTAGGCCAGAGTAGGCTGACTCGTACAGGCTACATATGTAAACCACACCATGGTGATCCTATGGTGATTGCTATTTTGTAAGGGTGTTGAGTGTGTTTGTTTGTAGGGTTGGGCCAGTATAAACATTTTTCAAACCGGTTTGATATTGAGCTATAGACCGGACCGGTACCGACCTTTACCACTAGGTGTTGCTAGTGACTCAGCCGCTAATGTGGAACATATAGAATACGAACGTTAACAGCATCACAACCCATCAGATCAACTGTAACACATCATATTTTAATTTCTCACACAAACCATTCAACTTAACATATGTTCTTAACATCAAAATAATAAGATGTCAGCCTGGAACAACTTGAGGAAAGATGGCAGTCACTATGTTTCAAGTGCTCATTGGAACTTTGCAAGTCAGTGAATTTTCAACATCACGTTCCTGCCAGTGTTTCACAGTAAAAGCCTTAAAATGAAGGGTTTCTGTCCATTGAAATGCTAGAGTGCTTTTAATTTGAAACTCATACAGGAAGTGTTGATTTGTATTTACAGTGTAATGCAGTAACTTTAATAAGGCAAACAGAGTGGAACAAAACGAGGCTTTGTCATGGATCTTGGTTCTGAAGTACGAGTATGTAACATAACATTAGCATAACCTGCACCAACTTTTTACATATGAGAGTTCTCTCTTGTGGTCATTGATTGGAGTAGTTAAGCAGCGCTTTATGCAGAACTCTCATCTCTAGTAACACTACAACACAACAGGGAAGCAGCACCCCGTAGCACTGAGCTAATCGGCTCCTGAGCTCACCTAGCAAATGCCAGTTTATCATATAAAATTAAACTAGTTTAAGCTTGTAGACCGGACCGGTAAAACCAGAAACCTACCCAACCCTTTACATGTTTATGAATATTTGAACATATTGCGTGTTTTGTTAGATCAAGCCATTAGATGTGGTTCCGCTTTGAGGCAAACAGACAGCACAGAATACTAGTGGTCTTGAGTAATTGGACTTTGTGGGGTACATCAGACCCATTTTTGGAAAAT
This sequence comes from Hollardia meadi, assembly GCA_037974645.1. Classification (NCBI taxonomy): domain Eukaryota; kingdom Metazoa; phylum Chordata; class Actinopteri; order Tetraodontiformes; family Triacanthodidae; genus Hollardia; species Hollardia meadi. The sequence continues at coordinate 7,686 of JBBPCS010004110.1, forward strand.
AACACACACTCATGACAGCACTTACACACACACGCACACACACACACACACGCACACACACACACATGCATGCACACAGAGTACTTCCCATAACTTTTGTCACAGTAATCAGATAAAAACCATCCTTTTGAGATAAGAATAAATTACTTTTTTGGACAAAGACTTTCTCCTTTGCCAATAACAAATCTTGAGCAGCATCAGGGTCAAGTGAGACTCGAGTCAGGCAATCAGAAAGAGACGTTGTTTAGATTAGCCACAGTCTGACTAATGAGGGCTTTACGATCACTGAAGGGGAAGCAACATCTGGCCAACAGTTTCCACTAGTAATTTTCACCCCAGTCAAACATTTGACAGAGACATGTTAGATGGTCTAAAATCTTTGGTCTGACTTTATTTTCAAAATAGGAGATCTGCAACTTTTGGAGGGCCCCAGATGTACTTTATCTTATTTCTTTTATATGACTAACTAAAATTACACCTCTAAGTGTTTGAAAAGGACCATTCTGCACTAGCCTAATTAGAAGTACATACTTCTCATCATCAAGATTAAATGTGTGATAGATCATGGTTTAAATAGAAGTCTCTTAAGGCATTTTAAGGAACTGGGTATGTATGGAATGCAATTATTTTTATTAATGTCTTGCGTACGTATGTACATCCCATTCTTGTGAACTCTTCAAATTTGGCACAAACATTAACTGTACTCAAGGATGAACTGAATAGATTTTGGTGGTCAAAGGTCAAGGTCACTGTGACCCCACATCAGTCCCATGTCGTGAATGCGATATGTCAGGAACACTTAGAGGGAATTTCTTCAAATATGACACAACCACTTGGATTCAAGGATGAACTGATTAAATTTTGGTGGTCAAATGTCATGGTCACCGTGACCTATTAAACAAATGTTTAGTCATAACTCAAGAATTCATATGCTAATTATTTCAAAATTTTACACAAACTGCTGATTTTATAGATCTTCTGTGCTGCCAGGTTGTGCTCTCATGTGTGTGAGGAATCCTGTTTCAGAATTCTTTGCAGCAACATCCATATTTGAAGGATTGTAGTCCACCACAAACTCTGATTTTGATTTTGTTGATATTGAGCTTCAGGTGATTGCCGTTGCGCCATGTGACCAAAAGTTTTTTTTATTGGTTCTGAAGTCTAGTCTTGTCTACTTACTCTTTCTTTTAAAGGTGAAATGTGTAACATACTGTAGTTGATTCTTGAGTCTCATTCCTGGGTCGTAAAATACTGACACTTTGGGTTGGTAGGTCAGGCCGGCCACCAACCCAAAGTGTCAGTTTTGACGACCCACGAATAAGACTCAACATCTTACAAATTGCTCCTTTAATTTGAAAATAAAAGTTTCTATGATCACATATGAAAAATAAAAAATAAAACATTTCAATCTGCTCTTGTCCTCATGGCTGACTTTCCCATGTCTGTTTAACAAGATTTAACAAAAAGACCACAATCACTGTGCTCTTTTTGAACAAGATGTTCTTTTAATCAAAGCATTTCATGATGGTCATGGTATGAACCCACAAGCTGCAAGTCTTGCCAAAAGGAAAAAAAAACCTGAAATTGAATTTGGCCTTCTCTGATAAACTTATCAGATTTGTGAAATGAAATAATTAAAGCAAAGCAGCTTGATTAGAATCCCAGAAAAAAGACTGTTCTGCATCAAATGCACTACTCTACTCTTAATACTGTTATTAATAATACTGTAATAACCTTTAAACCTTTTAATTAACAAGTTAATGACGTCATGCTGGTTTTCTGTTTTTATATTTACTCACTTTACAGTTGATGTGTGAATTCAAAGACGTTGTGATAACTTTTTCCAGAGCAGATCTTGAGATGGACTTCACCCAGCTGTTGTGAGGCTTTATTGTGACCTATATTTTTCTGCTCTGTGACCCTTAAATTGCTAAAAGTAAAGATGAAGTTGACTTTCCATTACTCCCTTGCAACCCATAACTCTGAACAACAACTGGGGACTAAAAATATATGACTCTTCCTGCCCATAACTTTAATCTGTTTATCTTTCCCATCTTTTTCTGTGATGGCTCTTTTATCCATTCCTCCATCTCTTCCTATAATTGTTCCCATCCCTTCTCACTTTATTCACTTTCATATCTTTGACCTTCTCTTTGTTATATTCAACATCTGTTTGTCTTCATCTCCCACATCTCCATACAATACTTCCGCAAATTGGTTCTTATCTGTAGTAAAGAAGGGCTGGACTCAGGATTTGAACCTAAGGAAGACAAATAATGGTCCCCCTTAAAGGCCCAGCAAATGAGCCAATGAACCCTGTGATCGTTCATCACAGAAGTATTTTCTTTTTTTTGATTAATGAGCATGTTCTTTTGATCATTATTTAGTGAAGATTGATGCTTGATACTTAAATAATGGGGTAAGCTGAGGTGCTAGTTCATGCGTCTCTGTCACTCAAGTTAAAACCATGGTGGTTTTGAGCCCTTAAGAGTTTTAAGTGGTCTTGTTGACAGGAAGCCAAAGTTACGTCAGATAATAAAACCACTGCAGTTTCACTTTGGCTCGGCTGCCAGTTGCATGTCAATAAAACTCTATGGGGTTGGGGCAGTGGCCAGTAGAATATGAACTTGCAGTATGTTTAAAGAATGTGTCATCTGACCTTGTGTCACTATTTGACTAATATGCACCACCGAAAATTCAATTGTAATATGCATGAGTGTAGTCTACAACCAGTTTTATATGCTTCTGATAAGTGAAAATGATATTGATACAGTTCCCAATAGTACCCCAAAATCTCAAATATTTCCTCCAGATCATTTTTGTGTTGAAGATCAACTTACTTACTTTCTTTTGTACTTACTTACACTTACACTTTTACAGGTAGACATGTCTTCGTTGGCTCCATCTATAATCTCTAAACATCAGACAGGCAAATCAATAATACATTTGGGAGGTCTTCTGTTTAAACAACACAGCAGTCTAGTACTGCTCTGTTTTTCTGTCATTACAAATCAGAACCTCCCACTGAGCAATTAAGCATTGTTTTTGTTCACCGTGTCTCTTTCCTGAGGGACCTGAACAGACATGTAAATGAATTGGTCTGTGTTGTGGAGAAGTGGAGAGTAGGAGGTAATGGTCTCTGTGTTCACCTTGCATGGCCTCTGTGTTCTTTGATCGATCAGCTTTAGATTAACAAACAAAAGTTCCTGAATAAAGTGCCCGTTAGCTGTTGTGCAATAAGCTGATCGTTTTTCCCATATTGATTTTTTTATACTCAGGGTTTTGACAGAAAGCAGAGTGTTTGTAACTAACATTGTCGGTCGTTCAGATGATCTAACCCAAATTTATGTGTTTAAGTCTGGACTTTATCAGACTCTTGAATGGTGATGACAGATTTGTGAAGAGACGGCTTGATGTCAGTGAAGTCAGTTGATGTGTAAAGGCTTATTAACTCTAGAAAATGGTTTGCCTCATCTCTTTGAAGAACAAAGAGTGTACATTAATTTATTACATTGACTGATTAAGCTGTTTACCAGCCATGTTGTGCATGATTTGGGGAAAATTTGCAATGTTTTCTTCTAGCCAAATCTCCATTACAATATGCAACAGATTATTTTGAGATATACTATAAAAATATATACAGTTCACTGTATCTCTAAATTATTTGCTCCAAATCTAAACTCTTGATTGAACTGGTTCCATTTTGTACACAATCACTGTTTTTCATGTAAGATAAATGCACGTAAAGCCTGGAAGGGTGCTGTGAGTTGCAGTTATGCCTAGGGATGCACCGAAATGAAAATTCTTGGCCAAAACTGAAACCGAGAATAATGAAACACTTGGCCGAAGACACGATTTTTTGCAGTTTTTCATTTATTTTGCCAATTTTTTCACCATTGCATAAATTAAATAGCCTAAATGTGCTTTTTACTTTTTTG
>JBBPCS010004111.1:0-11622 GCA_037974645.1 Hollardia meadi
TTAACAGAAAACAGACTCACAAAGTTATACTTGGTCTCAACATGCATGATTATACTAAACATCATAAAAGGATACATGAATGAATCAATGAATGTTTATAAATGAATGATTAGAAATTTGCCATTACATTTAGCAGTTACCTAAGATACATACAAAACATAAAAAAAAAGTTAATGAATAAATATTCACAATAAAAAATAATCATTTTTCAAAAAATAAAAATCTATTTAAGGTGGAGTGTGGAGGATGAATTGAGTAGTGTCACAGCCTGAGGAAAGAAGCTGTTCTGTAGTCTGGTGGCACAGCCTGAGGAAAGAAGCTGCTCTGTGGTCTGGTGGTATAGCAGTAGATACTTCTGTATCTATTACCAGACGGCAGCAGGGTGAACAGGCTGTGGCTGGGGTGGGTGTTGTCTCTTAGTATCCTTTGGGCATACAAGCAACAAGTGTTTTACACAAGTAAGTACAATGTTTAGAATCATTGTCCCATTTGAAGACCCAATTGTGTCTCCATTTAACCTTCTAGCAGATGGTTTGATGTTTTAAAAAAGAAGTCTGAGTTAATCTTCCTTTTTTACTATCCACTTTGGTCCAGTTCCACTGGCAGTAGAACAGCCCCACCATGGACCGCAGAATGCATCTGAACAAGGGGGGGCCATAATGTCAAGGCATGAGGAGGGGATGGGGGCATATGCATATATTACATAGGCCTATATTACTGATATATGAGTATTGAGTAATGTTACAGAACACTTTTTAGGCCGACAACACACATTCCCACATCTTCATGCATGATGAACTCGCACATATTGAAATAAACATTCAGATTACCCCCTCTGATCCAACACTAAATTCACACACAACAGGCCAAGCCTACTTACGCATAAATGCACAGATGCAACAATAGCCAACAACAACAACAAACATCCACTCCACAACCAAAACACATCCTGCCACAAGTCTAAATCAACATCATATTCATTGTTAGCACCCATAGGATAAATATCTTATACACACAGAGACAGAGCCGTTGAGCCAAGCACAGTGACATTAAGTAATCAACACAATAGTCAAGCCATATCATAGAAAATTTCTATGACAGTAATATGTAAGAACATGTTAAAAAAAACTGACTTACTTTAGTGTTTGTTGAACTTCCCGAAGACTAGTCTGCATCGCTCATTTTGCTGGACAAACTCTTTAGCGATAGCAGTCATGTCCACTTGTGCCAGTATGTCCCGGTGTATATGGCTGCACATCAAGTCATTAAGCCTTCTCTGTGTCATAGTTGAATGAAGATATGTTTTAATCCAGCGAAGTGTTGATAAGGATCTTTCAGCTGATGCTGTAGTGACTGGGCTAGTGAAGAACAGTTTCAATTGTTGTGCACTTCTGACTGTAGTTCTTTGGCCACAGGGACAGCATTCATTGCTTCACTTATGAGCCTTACTGATGTTTTTTCAGGCTTGGCTTGAATTGCTGATGTCTTAATGGTGTCTAGCAACATGCTCAACTGTGCACGCAGTTTGTCAAAGTCAAAATCCTCTGCATATAATGACGTTATAGATGATGGGAGAGTCACCTCTTTCCCAGAGGCAGCTGTGACCAGCATCTTTTCCATGCCCACCACTACCCCAAAGTCACTCTGATCAAAACGACGACTCAGTTCACTATTCTGCAAGTCCAGTACCTCAAAGTATTGTTCCCTGTAATACTCCTGTAATATGTGCTTGGTATCCCCGCCACCTAGCCTTTTGGGGAGTCTCTGTTGCCTGGGCAACTGGGGGCTCTCAGTCAAATCCTTGGATGCCTCAGTCACTGACTTGAAAAAGTTCTCAAATGCATCATCTGTCCTCTGCCACTGAATAAAAGCTTGCGTTACAGCGACTGCACTTTGGGCGTCTTGTAGTATTGTGTCAGTGGTTTGTAATGTCTTGGACAACTGTTCGGTTGGACTGATCAGATAGGAGAGTCGCAGGCCGAAATACGTGTTGAATTTTTCCAGCATGGCTTGAATGCCCACAGCTTTCTGACCGCATGGCATGTTGGCAGCGCCATCGTAAGCCTGCCCTCTGCACAACTCAAGCATTATATTAAACCATTTCAAAATGTAATTTAAGACAGTGAAAATTGTGTGAGCATCAGTTTTGGGAAAGTTAAAAAGACAGATAAAATCTTCCTGAACAGTGTATGTGTCATCCACCCAGCGCAGCACAGTAACAAGCTGTTCTCTGTTAGAAATGTCTCTGGTTTCATCCGTGAGTGTGGCATAATATCCATCCCGAATAGGTGATAAAATCTTGCGTAAAACATCAAGTGTACATGTAATTTTTCTCGTTGAGCCACGGTTTGATGTCGGGACAGTCCTCAGATCTAAGTAGCATTAGCTTATAAAGGTTACTGCACTGGGGGTCGTTACCGTCTATAGCAAGTCCTTGGTCCACCAGAAAACTTAGAGAAGTCAGCTGCTTCAGTAGCATCTCTCTACTCATCCTCTGGTTCGCTTGTATCTGGGTGTGCAGCTGTGTGCTGCTTGCATGCTCTTTAAATGACATTAATGCATGTTTCCAGTTTTGAAAACCGACAACGGTGAAAGCAGGTTCCAGTTTTTTACTCATTCCCAGGCCTTTGTTTGCGCAGCAGTGACACTGCGTGCAGTAAAGTCTCCCCCTTGTTTCACATAATGAATATTGTTTATTTTTCAATTATCCATATGAATATATGAATAATTGAACTGATCTTGCTCGTTGTGAATACCCAGACCCCCACAGCAGGGTCGTTTGGTTGATGAGGCTTTGTAAGATCCCTGCAGCATTCACTTGAACAGTGGCTCTCGGGCTATGTAGTCTGGTTTGTAGGCGGAGGAGAAGGACAGCTAGCTGCAGCTTGGTGCACCAACCAGCGGTGGAGTTTGAGGCTTGTTAGGGTTCCCGGTCGAGGCTGAGGAATCGTCATGAGTTGCATGCTCCTCACTTTTATTCTGCTTGCATTTAAAAAAACTCAGAAATATGTTTTTGATTCTGCCTCTTCATTTTGCTGTAAATGAAAAACATCCTACGTGCTGCTTTTTGGCTAATGCCGCCATTAACTTTTGAACAATCTCACGCACGCACAAGTGCAGACACATCATGACTTCGTTGATAAACAATGCACTTGATAGGTAAAATCATAAAATATCAAATCAAATGGTCATATCACATCGCAGCAGTCAGTGGGAGGGTGATGGTGACCAATAGTGTTTAAAGTTTTGACAAAAAAAGACACATATAATTCAGGCTTTTATTGAAAAAAATATTATCACACTCCAAAAGTTACCCGGGCCGTGGCCCCCCTGGCCCACACGCTTCCACGGTCCATGAGCCCCACAACATGAAGCAGTCTTCATAAGTGTACCTCCTGTAAATCCTTTTAGGTGCTGATTTAGGAGAAGAGGCCTCTTTCTTGCAGGGTAGAGCTCGCTTGACTGAGAACAGTGTTCTAGCAGTTTCTAAATCATAGCAGCCTTGTTTACTGAAGATTCTTGGATTAAATGTGACCATCCGGACCAGCTGTCTCAGCCCATTGACACGAACAAGTGAACAAGTCCTGAACCTGGGACGCTGTGTAAAACTTGAGTAAAACAGAATGTGATCATTTGTAATTCTTTCTGACATATACTCCAGTGAAAGACAAAGACAATATATTTTAAATTTGACCTCATCAATGTCTTTGATTTTTGTAAATATATGCTTATTCTGAATTTGACGGCACTAACACTTTTAAAAGTGTTTTAAAAAAGTTTTAAAAATTTACTTTCCCATTGTGAAGTTTGCAGCTCAAACAAGCAATGTTTATACAGACACAGAGACACAAGCTACCAACTGTTATCATCAAATCATAATCACTGAAGGAAGGAAAGAGGCAATCTCATAAATTTTAATGACACCTCCTGTGTGGCTGTATGTATCAGATCTGACCATGTTTTCAAAAACTTTACTTTGTGACACAGACTTACATTCCCCAATCGTCCTGTCACAGAAAAAGAACATCATTGAAACAACTGCCATGATGTACAGTAGATGCCTCTTACAAGTGTATGTACACTTTTGACTATGTCCATACATAGTGTCCAGTGGGTATTATTGTTCTGGGCTGCTGTGGCAGAAGGGACTTAACTCTAAAAAGTTAAGTATAGTATAGTATATATAGTATATATGTATAAAATATACATCTAAAAAATACAAGAGGGACAGATGGCAATTTTAAATACAAAAACATACAAATACATGAAAACCAGAACTGTACAAAACCAATCAAACATGCAGAAAAACGTGTAATTGCAGTCTTCTCCAATAAAATACACTGTTTCCATTATTATTGACACAAAAATAGAACAGAACTGTAAAATTAGTCACGCATCACTGAAGAAAAGTCACAAACCTTTAAACAAACTAGGCGGTAGGCTATATATCACTCTACTGAACTAACAGGCAAAAAAGAAACCCGCACACACAAATATAAAAAAATCAATAGAATAAACCAAAGAAATGTAAATAAATAAATATATAACAAATACAAATAAGAAAAACAGAGCTGTAGAACCAGTCACCCAAATCAGAAGAAAAGTCACAGACTTTGTTCTCTCTGCAAAGACAGTATATATGATTGTAAAGAACTATAAAACAGGCATTTTTCAACAGTTGCCGGAGGGACACGTCTGCATTTCCTGCTGCAAAATCATTAATGAGGTCATCATATGAAGCTTCTGAGCAAGTTCTGCATTGATGCTGATGACAGCAAGACCAATTAGATGGTCTTGTCCCATTGATGAATGCAGGTTTGTTTTATCAGCTAAAGTTTAGGAAAAACTTCGCTCAGCAGAGGAAACTGTTAACTCAATACGGAGAGCAATTCAGAGATTTGGATAGAGCTCTTAAAGTTGGTTACATGAAGAAATGTGATCATCTCCAGGGCAGCTGTCTGTGGTGACAGTTGTGGAACTTAATGTTATTGTTATGGATGAACCGATTGCTTGTTTTAAGCAAAGTAACATTTTTAAACATGCCTGCAAGCGATGCACGAGCGTCATTCCGCAGTTTCTTCATCTTTTTCTTCTCTGCCTCTGACTCCTGCTGCCTTTTTATGGCCATATCCAAATTTGTCACAGCAGCATCATGTTATCCATCAGGTTTGGGGGCAAGTGCAAACCACAGGACCTCATTGTGGAAGGAGAGACCGTAATTAATTTTAATATTTTGGGCAATTTTGTTTATTGTGTATTCCTATAATGTTTAAATGGTATCTATTTTAGTTGTGCTTCATGTTAAATAAATAATTCATCATCAACATTATGATAGAAGATTATCATTAGGCTGTTTTGGTGCCTCCTCCGGCACTTGGTACCCTACACACAGTGCGTTATGCACATGTACGTCATTTTCATGTTATAAAATTACCTGGATGGTGTTTTGTCAGGTACTTGAAGTTATTGAAATGTCATATTGCATCTGATATATTTTGTAATTATTTTTAAGATCTTAATGATTCAAGGAAATTACAGATTTCTCACACATGACTTAAACCCATGGTGAGATGATCACAGCAACAGCTTTGCAACAAACTGAGCTAACACAGGAGCTCCAAATGTGGAGTTAAGCTTGAATTGTGTCAGCCCACCGCTGCTCTACAACATGCTGCCAAAAGGTCTCTTTTACTTTGCTAATTGTGGTGGTTCTGTTCAGTAAGTGTATAATGGTGTGTCGCGGCGAGCGCAAGCGTAGTTTTGTCTTTACATGTCCTGACTCAGTGGATTATTAAAGCCAGCTTTGGAATGAGAGTCATCCTGAAGTTTGGCTCATCAGATTTTACAATAAGCTCTGCTTTGCTGAACCATTTTTTAAATATAAATCACCAGTTCTCTTGTTGGCATTTACCTGGATGCAGTTATTTGTCCACCATTGTGTGAAGAGGAGAAGGGAGTGTTGATAGGCTGATCTCATTTAACGCCATCAGCATTTGATGAGATGGGACATGCAGGATATGACAGTCAGGAATCTTTCATCACGTTATAGTTAATGTCTTATTCACATGACCTACGATCGGAGTTTGGTTAAGTTTAGACATAAAAACGACTTGGTAAGGTTTAGGGGTTTATATTACTTACAATACTTGTGTGATGTAAGTTCAAAACATCATGAAACTTATCTTAGGGACATAAATTAATACTTGACAATATTAGTGTAGCACAGGGCACTAAGACCCAGGCAGGGAGTATCATCCAATCAGGGTAGAGCCACAAACTAATAAGTAGGCTGATGGGCAGCATGTGTGGAGGCTTCTCTGTTACTTTGTGTGCTCTTTCCATGTGGCCGGGATTTGTGGCTCTGGTAAGCCAAACCTGTAGTTTTTTTATCATTGTTTTATATTCATGTTAGTAAGTTTATTATCTTGGTAATGTATGAGGTATTGTATTTTTAATCATTGTTATAGTGGGTCTGCCATAACTTTTATAGGTAGAAAAGCTGGAAAAAAGCTTGTCAGCTGATGCAGAGGTATGCGTCTTAATTTAGCAGTGCAAATTGTTTATACATTGCATAAATGTTGTAACAGTGTCTGTTTGTTTACAGGCAGAGCACTGACTGCTGTTTATTTTAGTATTTTCAAAATTAGGTGTTTCAGTTGTTGATTTTATTTTGTTTCTATTGTCAGATTCAGAATTCTTGGACAGTCTGGGTTGCTTCTCTTCTTTTCGAGTACTGGGGTTGGTGGTGGCCTCCAGTCACAGGTGTGGTCCAGGTGCCAGGAGTTCACTCATTTTGGATGGTGATATGGTTTGTGGTAGCACCTTTTTATTAGTGTGGTTTTTCAGTTAAAGTGTGTTTTGATTTGTGATATGTTTTGCACAAGTAGCATACTCCCAGTGCTCCACCAGTGGATGTTTGGCTTCCTGGCCGTAGTGCGACTGTCTGCCTCCTCCTTTCTTCACCTCTCTAGAATTTTAGCAACTTGTTTAATAAATAGCCAGTTATGGTAGATGACCCACACTGACTGTTGTGGCCTCTTTATTGAAGCCCCTGTGTTCTGATACTCCTATGTTACAATAGCTTCCGGTTTGGCACATGGACGCCAACCCGGTCTCCTTGGCTCCACTGCTCCCAACCTCCTCCAAGTGTTGACTTTCTCGCTCTTCATACTACGTCATCTTACATTGTTTTCTCTATGAAACACATGAGAAAAGCTTATTGCGGACAGCATTAAATGACACCCAAAAACCCCAAAATGCATTTTGATAACACGCAAAATGACTTGAGACACTGCCGTTTTATTCATTTCTGGTGATACCAGGCTGGCTGTAACAACTACTGTATATGACGAGTGTAAGTCTGGCAGTGTCATAATATCTGTATTGATCAGTAGTGTTATGGTAGAAAAGGTAGAAAAAGTTTTAATTGGATGTGAAAGGATAATATTTGCTGCTGAACTTAATTTATTGTTCATTTCCATCCCTGGTGCTTTCAGGGGACCTGAAATCTGAACTGAAAACTATTGCAACACAACAGCACCTGGTCTCCAGAGGCCCTGTGGTCAGACACATTACACTCAGATTTCATATCCAGTCCCATATGCACACCGTGAACACGGAGCGCTGCCTGGACATGAATATGAATACGGAGGGAGGATGGAGCTGGGTGCAAAATTATCAACCTGTGTTGTGTGAGCAACTGCAGGTAAACGTGCAGCAGTCTTGATGGGCACAGCAGGCTGTTTTTTTCTCCCTGTGGTTTGAATGCTGTTGTCACTGTGTTTGGGGAGATTCACAGCAGCATGATTTAAGATAGACCTGTCAGCGTGGAGACACACTGACTGCAGACAAGCATGCAGCTCTGCTCTGCCAACCACAATGCACGCACACATACACGCACACATACACACACTGCATAACATCTCAGTGGCTTATGCAAATTGAACACTATCTCACACGCACACACACTCCGATACACACAGAGCACAGCAGTGTGTCTCGGTGATGGTTTTGGGGCCTGAGGCGAGGCGGGGACCAGATGCCATTCGAACACTATTTACAACACTTGAGTTGAGACTTTTCGAATAAACACCATCTCAGCAGTTATCAGCTAATGACAATCAGGCCGGAGATGTGGAGTGGAGCATGTAGATGCAGAATGGAGACGTCCTGAGAATGAAATGCTCCCTTCTGCCGCCTCTCTGCCAGTCCATCACAAATGCTGCAGAGCTTAGCAAATGTCAGAGTGGAATTTAAGAGGCTAATCGCTGTGCGTGTCATGTCAGGAAGGAATGCGGGAAACTATTTCTTTTCAAATCACCTACCAGTTTGTTCAGGAGCCGAGACTGAAGGAAGGTGTTAAAGTGCCAAGCGGGAGAGATGCCAAGAGCTGTCAGTTTGTATTTATGAGAAAAACAGATCTGAGCTTTGGCATTCTACACATACTTGACAGGCTTTAGAAAAGTTTTTACAGCTTTATATGGAGCTGACATAGGCTGAGTGGGAAGATGAAATGCTGCAGGACTTTAAACTTATATGAGCTATGTCTTCAGAACATCACTGATACTGTAAAAACCAGAGTTAAGGACTAAGATCCAGTACCTGCTCAGACATAGTTCACCTCTTTGTCATCTTCACTGTATGTTACCAGTCAGAGCTGTATGTCTTCCAGAGCAAGTTTTCATGTGTTCAGTGTTGACTTATTAAAATGATATGACACTTGTATGTTTGAGTATACATGATGGTTAAAGAACTCAAGTAAAAGTACTTGTGTAAAAATGTACTTAGATAAAAGTCAAATGTAGGTCAGTTAAAATGTAATTACGATGTCACCTAGCAGAAGCATGCCATGGTGCTGTATGTGGTCAGACTCCAAAAAACACTCAGTCAAGGACACGACATGCCAGCAATAAATGTTCGATGAAAGGTATCCAGTCAGCCATCTGTCACCAGATTATGTCTCCCATGGTGTTTCGTGTGATGAGCAGCACTCATCTCAGCACTTTGCCACGAGTTACAAGAGACAACCCACAAGTTTGCATGCTAACACGGCTAAAGGTAGCTTCCCAGAGAATGTACACAGAGATGCGGACATCGGCTGAACATGTAATGTTAATGTGAAACTAAATCTTCCACTTGAATGGAGCCATTCAAGTTGTCACCGTCATTACTCTTGTCCAACAATGTGAGTGACAACATTGTGTTTGATAGACACAATTACAATACATTTGTGTCTGAGGTGAAACACAAAAGCAAGAAATCAGAAAGTGACATGATAAGGGACAAATGTGTTAAGCATTATCAAATAACACCTTAAGGAACAACTGCTTAGAGAGCCAAAGCTCACCTTGGATAAAACCTTAGACCTAATATTGCAATGACGATAATTGGATGACAAACACACCGTTCAGCAGAAAAAGACACATGGTCCCAAATATGGTCACAGAGAACAGGCAACAGTTTGAGAAAACACACCACAGCCTGCATCATGTAGAAAGTGCATCAGTCATGTCATTGCCCAGCATATGGAATTACACATCGCAATGTTCATATGTGAATAGAGTAGGCCATTGTAGAGTGTAGTTGCTTAATACTTTTTCCTGCTTGCCTGTTTGTTGCTTTCCACACTTTCGTTCGTCCAAATACATGTAGTATTGAAATCAATGTGAAAAGTCATCATCAATGATGAGTCCTCCTCCTTGCATGCTCTACCCAGGTGCCACCTCTCGCCTAAACCAAACAGAGTATTTCTAGGAGATGAGTCTGACAAGCCTAATTTGCTGTTGTGTGCTACTATGATCCATTCACATTTGGTGTGAATCACAAGTGGACAGCTCTGAGTCAGTTTATACATGTGTCTCCAGACATCGCTAAGTGACCACTTGTGATCGGATCTCACTTCCCCACTCTATATGCAAATAAACACATACATCACTGGGACAAACGGACACAAAGAAAGAAATAACCTATGTCTACATTTGATGAATTTACAAGAAGACCCAAATTAGGAATTTGTCATAGACAGTGTTTCACAAAGTTTGTAATGTTTCCATAGGCAACAGAGAAGCAGCCTATATTGGTTACTTTTTACTGTATTTGTAGTATTTGTTTACAGTCAATGAAATGTTGCTTTCTTTCATAAATGTAGTGTAAATGGTGAAATCTGTTGAAACAGTGTGTTCAAACAGCTGCTAAATGTTGGCAGGTAAGACACACAGAGCAACAGACAGGCTGGTACAGTGATGCCGCCACAAATGGACACTTTCTACAAGAAACAACTTAATGTATTGCATTTAATGCTGAATTTATGCCCTTGGCATTTCAAAAAGTATATTAAGATTCTACTCACTCTGCAACTCTAAAATTACATGTGACCTAGACCATTTCCGAATGTGACAGATTGACAGATTAAATTAGAGAATCGTCCTTGCTGTGCTCAACACCCCATCGGGAACATGCCGGTTCCAGTGCCTACCCTTTAATATCAACGCAGCAAGTGAGGTGTGCCAACAATGCTTCTGCGACATGTTTGGCAGCATGCCAGGAGTGCATATGTGGATGACATGATAATTGCAGCAACAACAGGGCAGGAGCATGTTAACATCCTTCTCAAGGTAATGCAGAGGGCCAACAGGTTGATGTCAAATTCGACAAGGACAAGCTAAAGTGTAAGTTTGAGACCGTCAAGTTTCTGGGCCATGTGATCAGACCTGAAGGAGTGAAGACAGATGACAGCAAGGGCCAAGTAATATGCCCCCACCTGAATACAGAGCTACACAGACTGCTGAGCATGACACTCCTGGCACAATACATACCAGCTGATGCATCATTCTGAGCCCTACTACAGCAACTGCTGTGCAAAGATGTTGTCTGGTAGTGGTAACACAAACATGATGAGAAATTCACTGAAAATAGCCTGAATAGATGCTCCTGTTCTTTGATTTTATGATCCAACTAAGCAGCTGCTCATACAGACTGACTCATCAAAAGGTGGCCTGGGTGCATGTCTGCTCCAAGAATATCAAGTTAGTTATGCATCAAAAGCACTGAGGGATGCAGAGCAAAGGTATGCTCTGAAGGAGAAGGAGCTGGCTATACTCGGAGTATACCCTGGAGTCCATCCTTAAAAGCCTCTCAACAAAGCACCTTCAAGACTTCAGTGGAAGCTCTCACAGCAACAAAGGTATGACTTTGAAGTGATATACACTCCGGGAAAGAACATGCTGATAGCTAACATTTTGTATAGAGATGAATGTTGCAAAAGACATCTTTAAAGTCAAACGTCTTACATGTCCAAATATCAAGAAGTGCTGCACATCAAGGACAAGACTGCACACACAATCGTAGGCAAACTAAAAGTGGTCTTCACTAAACATGGTATTCTGAAGGAACTTGTCAGTGACGATGTTCTCTTCTCATGGTATGAGACGTTTTTCAGAATTCTCGGAGTAAAACAAAATTCGTTTGGATACTCCCAAACGGCTCTTTACACTGTCAAACATCCCCAGCTCATCAGATAGATGAGCTGAGAAACCAACTCTGGTTATTGGAAGCTCTATTTTGAGACATGTGGACTTAGCGACACCGGCGACCATAGTTAATTGTATTCCTGGGGCCAGAGCG
>JBBPCS010004112.1:0-11622 GCA_037974645.1 Hollardia meadi
GTGTGTGTGTGTGTGTGTGTGTGTGTGTGTGTGTGTGTGTGTGTGTGTGTGTGTGTGTGCATGTGCGTGTGCGTGTGTGCGTGTGTGTGAGAGAGAAAGAGATGTGGACACTACTGCAGCTATACACTTACTACTTATGAACATATGTGAAAAAAGCAGCTTTGCTTATTTAGGAACCAACCACCTAAACTGAACAAGGAGACGACGTCAGGGTGTGCTGCTGTTGAGGCTTGTGCCGATGGAGCTGCACAAGCGACTGCCCAGCTAACAGACTTGTAGGTGAGCTAACCATGAGGGTGTTTCTCTTGTCTTGGAAACTGGTTCTAACTACTATCCCCTTTTCTATAGGTGAGGACCTTTGACTATATAAAGATGGACGACATGAGAGCTCCCCAAAAGTGAAGCCAAAACATCTCAACCCTCCCCTGGTGGTGGGCTGCAGTATAGGCCATAAACCCCTCCTCCTCAATGATTTCAGGTAGGACATGGGCCAAACTAAAAACTCAAAGTACACCTCAAATAAATTTTCCCCAAAGATGGTTTCTGTTGTTTAAGGTCGTTCTTATCACGCTGATGTTTGTTCAAGTGTTCATTTTTCTGATAAGTTTGGTTTTAATTAGTTATCTAATGCTTTAAAAAGGGGGTGAAACGTCATGATTGACAGCTGAGCCCTGCTCACGATTGGGCCGAGTGAAGTTTCTTCATCCGCAAAACTTTTCTGGAACTTCACAGCAAAACAGTGTTGCAGTATTCTCCGAAACAACTGAGGCAGCTGGGGATTTATTTACAACCCTTTCTTCTTCTTTCTTTCTTCACTGCATATAAGCTAAAAGTGTTAGCGCAAACCCCCACAGTGAAGAAATTGGCTTTTTTTTTTTTAAAAAGGGTGTAAATAATGTCTGTTTAAATCAGTTTGGAATCTTGGGGCTTCCAGATACGATGGAGCCATTTTATTTATTTATTTATTTATATATTTATTTATTTAGTCCCGATTTTCGTCAATCGTTTAGGAGAATGCTGCAGCACTGTTTTGCTGTGAGGCTCCGGAAATGTTTTCATCACTTTTCATGCTTTTTTTTTTTTTTTTTAAGGAGAGAGGTGAACTCACATTTTTGGGTTGAACCAGCTCAATTTTTCTTTTATCATATTTTGAGAAGATATTATCCTCAGCTTGAAAACTAATCTCTGCCTTCATTAAAAGGGTAAAGTTATCATGGGGAAACCCACGGAATATGATGTAATGCCGGAAAAATTTATATTTGTTTCTTTTCAAGTTTGCTTTTGACTTTACCTGGATTTTGCGTAAAAATTGTACAGTAAAATTAAGTCAGATTTCATGTGGGTATATTGACTGAATTATATTCCGAGCAGGAGTCCATGAGAGATATAAACTGTACTATGGAATTTTATTATTCTGGGTATTGGGAAAGAGCTTCATGGCACTCTCTCCTGGATAAAGCAGGGCGGACAGCATATAAGGCACATTGTCCTGCGAGTGGAGACATGTAAACTGACTGGGAATGCCGTGGGTGTGGCTGAGCAGCCACTGCCTGCCTTATCTGGGAGTAACCTGAGCTGAAAGAGGGCACAGGTTGAAACCTCACACAAATAACAGCAACTTTCCCCAGTCAGAGAGGCAGATCTCTGCTCAGATCCTGCATGACAACAACAACAAAAAACCCCGCAAACCCACAAAACAAAATATCTTCCATGTCTTTGCTGTAAATGAGGATCAGTTTCGACCGAGCTGTCGCGTAGATTTTTGTGTGAAATCTAGAAATTATGATGCCAAGTTTAGGAACAAAGAAGAAAGAGAATCCATCCAGAATGGACAGATACACTGAGGACTTGCCACAGGTAAGATTTCAGTTTTTATCCTTAGACAAGAAGCATGAAGCAGTAAGTTCTTTTAACAGCAAGTGTCAGATTTAGTTGATCAATTGGCCAATGTGGGAGACTCAAGCATTTTAACTTCCTCATTTCAACCTGACAACTTCCCTGCTGTGAGTAGTTTCCCCACAAAGGAGCACGTATTTACTCAGAAACTTGACAATGACTGATTTAAGGAAGACTGTACGTTCCTGTAATAGCGTGGGTTTAACAGGTACAGATGCTGATTGTACTTTGCGGCTCAGTGGTTCCTCTAATCTTACCAGAGACTAATCTTGTCTCTGTTATCAACCGTCTTGCATGTCTGAAAAAAAGCATTGTTTCTGTATCGTGCATATTTAGGGGAAATATGACCCATAATTGTTTGGTTCACAATAGAGATAACCTCTTGAAAGTGGGCATAAAAAGACACATTTACTTAACCCTTATGTTTTCTTCGCGTCGACCGTGCAACCTTTGTCTACCACAGATGCTATAAATCTTAATATAACACCCATAATTCAATAAAAGTAGTGATCGCTATTTTTATTTGCAAAGAGCGAAGTATGGAAGCATCCATGTTATTTTTATGGTAATTAGATGGGAAAAGAACATAGAAGAAACTTTTTAAACTGGTCAAATTTGACCTCGGAACAACAACAACAGGAAGGACAGATATTATATTCAAATTTATAGCATCTGTGGTGGACAGAAGTTGCATGGTCGACGCGAAGAAACATTTCTCACTATATTACTACAATTTATTATTTTTTTCCTGGGTTTCTGTGCTTTCAGCTGAGCAATGAGATGCAGCTGAGCATCATGAACAAGGTGAAGAGTGGAGAGTTGTCCATTGAGGATGCTCTGAACCAGGCCAGGAAGGACAGGGAGCAGCTGCACAAACCGAAGAGCCTGGAGGCTGGAGAGGTAACAGCATTTTAATAAACCTTTTTCATTTGAAAGTGGCTTAAATGGTTCAAAACAAAACAAAATACCTCTGCATAAGTGCCCTCTTGGATGATGATGACTCTAGCGCGCCCTTGCAGTGGAGAAAACAGGAAGATGTGACCTTTAGGGTGGCAGAATGTGCTGAAGTGCCCTCTAAGGTGCCCTTTCAGTGGAGAAAACAGGATGCAGTTCCATAAAGGAAAATTACCTGTGCTTTTGGTTCCTGCCAAGTTATTGTTCCCAGATTTTGTTTGTGAACTGAATAAACTAACAAAATACAACAAGTTATTTAGTGATCTTTGGAAGTGGGGCTAGCTGACCAGGGGGCTAACCTGAGCTCATCTCCACAACACATGAGACTTCATTTGACTCTGCCTCTTTGACGTGTGTCAGTTTAAAGACACTGTTTGTATCCTGCTTTGTGAACGATGCACTTGAAATAAGAAAGACCAAACCTGTCTTGTAAAACGACAGATTTATGCCCTTTGTATGTCAGCTGCTCCTTTAACATTGTTGTGACAATAAGCTGCTCAGCCTGCTGGATCGGTTTTAAAAGCACACTCGTCTCTGGCCAATTGAAATTTGCCCAGAGTCCCAGAAGTAATTTTATGAAGGAACCTGGCAGGTTATGTTCTATACCTTTGGAGGAAATTACATTTGGGGATTTTTTTTTTGTTGTTGATTGTTTTTGCAGGAACAGCAGCCCTCACAGTACAACTTCAGTGTTCACAAGCACAACCACTACAGGTGGCAGAAACGGGTTCTCCAGGTGAGTTTAAAAAAAACCAACAAAACAATACAAGAACAAAAGCTACACTGAGGCACAGTGGTTTCTTTGATGGTTGGTATGCTAATGCGCTCACATTGATTTAGCAGGTAGAATGTATACCATGTTTGGTGTAAACACAAAGTACATCTGAGGCTGATGAGAATGCAAATAGTAGTATATAGTGCTTATATACAACTATGGTGCGACAGCAAATCCGTTTATTGAGGAAACATAATGAGGTGTGAAAGTTATTACATTATTCCCTGGAAAAATAATAAAAATGCTGCAATGTTAAAGAAAGAGATAAAAAAAATTCCTGGATCCGGCCCTTTATCCGGATCCGCACCAAAATTGAATGGGTTCTTCCTTGGCCCATGCCCCATCCTTCCACAAAGAGGAAAACATAACCTTCTTGGAGGAGGTAATGACGTCTAGGAGACAGGGTTGGAAAAATGATTGATTGTCTAAACCAAATCTCACGAGGAAAAGCCAGGGGACCAACAAAGTCAGTAGGATTCATCCTCTGATGACCATGAACGTCTGTAAAATGACAATATGATCATTTTCACTGTGTTGTATATACAGTAGACGTGCGCTAATAACACTAATTTAAACCCTCTCGTTGTGACGATCCAGATTGATTTCAAGACCAAAATGCTGTGCAGCATACAGAAAGGCATCATCAAGCGACAACTTCCCTTCTCCATTGTCAAGAGTTGTGATGATGGAGCGGGTTCCAGGTTCTCCATTTCCTTTAAAGGACACCACGATTATGAATTGGAGGCCACTTCACTGGAGGACAAACACAAGGTGAATTTATACTCAACGTGTGTGCATTTAAACGAACAACATCCTTACTTGTATTTTTGCTCAGTGCAACTCTGTCGTTCACGTTAAAATCATTTGTGCTAAGAGGAGGAAAGATTCCTGTTTCCCTTTGTGGCCAGTTTTTTTTTTAAACATTTTTTTTATTGATGTTGGGATTCTCTCTGTTCGAGCAGATCATTCAGCTTGTGAATCAGATCATTTATGGGAACATATACGACGATCCAGCAGAGGGCAACGCAGGAGCATGTGAGCAGCCTCAAGCGTCACGGAGCCTTCGGGAAGGGGTCTTGTTACTGCACCGAGGCGGCCTGGCATCATTCAGATGGGTGAAGTACGTGTAGTAAGTGTAGTAAGCAGCTACACAACAAATGAGCAGCATAGTGCAGGGAATGTGTGGCTTCATCAAAGTTTTTAATTCACTTTATAGCTTTTTTAAATCAGGAGGTTTTGAGTTTGTATTATGCTCAATTAAAGATCTTCAGAAATGCTCTAAGACAGAAAAATACAATATTTTATTCATTTGGGTCTGATAGAAAATAACTCCACACAAAAGCTCAATTGACTAGGAAAAAATAGATCCACTCCCCCTCATGGGAAATTCCCAAATCTATGAAATCGTTTAGCTGCAACTTCATTTATGGACCAGATTAATGCTTAGATTTAAGGAGACAGCAAAAGAAACGCTCCCCCTTTAGAAGATGTACGTGACAAGCTCTAGTGTCAAACTCTGCACATTCATCATTGTGCTAAGTGAAGTAAAACCAGGTAAAACACACCTTTGAGTGGAGGGAGAAAATCAGTAGGTGTATTAAAACGCTTTATTTTTGCGCACACTATTGTCCCACAACACAATACACAGCTGTAAAACATTAAAGGAATAGAGTGAATTTTTTGGAAATATGCTTATTTGCTTTCCAGGGTTGGAGAGGGTTAAGGTTTAACTTGAAGGTTAAGGATTAAAACTGAAGGTAAGGTTACCTCACACAGATTAATGTAATCAAGTTCCTCCAACTGAACCGGTTCTGTTTGTGAGTCCGGATCCTCTTCCCTGTTTCATCATACCTTACCCGCGACAATGACATGTTAAAGAGGGAGCATTTAGAGGTGCTCGTAGGCACGGAGCCAGGCCAGCTGTCTCCTCCTGCTTCCACTCTTTATGCTAAGCTAACATTCTCCTGGCTGTTGCATCATATTTAGCTAACATACAAATATGATAGAGTCTGTGATAAAACATGTTTCTTTCTCTTTGTTTGCCAATGGTGCTCTTATTGCACCATAGACTGATGAATAGGCGAGGCTGATCACCAGATACGATACGTGTCGTACGCATCGTTTACAACACTGCTAACTAGCTTTCGGGGGTTTAAAGACAACACAAAATGAACCACAGCCACAAATCTTTGCATGTTTTTGACAATCAATAAGTGTATCAATGTTTTCTTACTCCCCTAGTGTATATATTGAAAGATAATTAAGAAATTAAACTGCAGAAATGCCAAACTAGGCTTAAGATAATCTAAAACTCTCTTACAGTTAGTCCTCCAGTTATTGGATTTTTTTCTATCCCGAATATTGATCAATATCGGCCTCAGAACCCCAGTATTGGTGGGTTATAGTACAGTATATGACAATCATTTAGAACATACTGATAGAACATACTCTACAGTTGGTACATAGTTGGAATTTGGACTCAGCTCAGGCTCTGTTGTTGTGGTTTTACATTACACATCGCTGTTCTGTTTTGTACCAGATATGAGGTCCGGCTCCACCCAGGCCAGCTTACACTGACCCCCTTCAAGCGACAAGGCCCCGGTCATGATGAGGTGACATCTTCGGCGTCCGTGTCCACTGTGATTCACCTGTCAGACGGTGATACCAGCATACAGAAACTTCACAGCCCCGACACTTTCACTCTGATCACCCACAAAAATGAGTACCAGTGAGTGAGGATTATCACGATGTGGGAAATAATCATGACAGCGAGCGGATAATGGATTCTGTCTCTCACATCAGCTTCTTTTCAGATTTATTTACAGCCTTGTAATTTCTGCCATGCATTTATTTTTTATTGTAGCAGTTATGGTGCAGCCTTGTTTGAGTGATAATGTCATAAATATAGGCCTAGAGTGCCAGGCATCTCCGCTGATTAGGGAAGTTAAATTTCATGCATTCGTTCATTGCAGGTTCCGGATGCCGGCACCAAACCAAACGACTGCCCCTGGGGCTGTCCAAAGTGAGCGAGATGCTTGGGTCCATGCCATTGACAAGCTGTGTTCAGACTGGAAGAGGAAGTCCAAGGGTGAACACACGTTTGTGGAAACGCAGGCTCTACAAAATATCAGCATAGCCGAAGATGCAGAGAGCGCCGACACAGATCTCGAATCAAACGGTGGATTTGGTGGTGGAAATACGAGTCACGTTTGTCCTCCAGTTGATAATGAAAATGCAGACCCCACTTCTGGTGGCGGAGACCGTTTATCAGCTGGTGACACTGGTCAAAGTTATCCCTCAGCTGATAAGCCTGTTCCCAAACCTCGCAGCTCTATGAAGATTGCTGTTCAAGTTGTCGGGCCTGATGTTTCGCCTCCCGTCCCGTCACCGACCTCTCCCGGTGTTGTTGCCCCATCTTCACCCACCTCCCCTCAACCCTCACCCACCCGCACTGCCTCCACATCCTCTAAATCAGTCCCAGAGTCTCTTACCCATGAATCAGGCTTGTCAGTTGTGAAAGTGCCTTCACCCCCGTGCATCCCAGCCCCCCCACCTTTACCCTTCAAATCGAAGACCAATTCAAGAAAACCACGCACCAAGGCTTTCCACTGGGACGTAGTTGGCTCAGAGAAGGTAACACTGTCACTAAAAGTTAAAACTTCATTCATCAGAATCAGTTCACAGTTAAGTATGAAGCTTACAAGGGTCTCATTAGTGCAAATTATCCATATTTAAATGCAGCGTTTTTATAATTTGGGCAAGAGCAGAAAGGTCATCTTCAGCTTGGTTTCACTCCATTATTTCTCATTGCATCATTGTTGGGAATTCTCCTGTCGGTTGTTGCTCCCCCGCTGTTGCTCTTTTGTGATGCTAACATTGATTTGCTGGTAAGATTGAGTTGTCTCGGCGCTGAATTAATTTATTCCTTGGCAGATTGAAAAATCATTTTGGAAACAAGAAAGCACCAGGAGGATTGAAATCGACACGTCGCGCTTAAATGAGCAATTTGCTGTACAAGATCCGGGGACGTTTGGCGTGGCTGAGCCCAGCAATGCACAGCACATTATGCTCAACCAGAAGATTGCACACAACTTCAGTGAGTAGCTCAACAATGAATATGTTTCATGAGTGTCGAGGTGAAGTTGCTTGTAAATATTGTCCATTACTGCAGTAGTTAATTTCCAGGATTTTATATGATGTAATGAAAAAAGGCATTCTTCCGGATTAAGTCAAATAGAGGAGCTTATTCTGTCTGTGAATTGGGAAGTTGTGGTCCACTCTTTCCACAACCACCAGAGGGAAGCACCACATAGAGAAAGTATGTTATGTCAGGCTCTTTTATTTGTCCAATTAAGAAGAAGCTGACCTGAGAACTCTTTGAAGCAGTGCCCATAACTGCTGCCACTTTGCTCTTTTAAAATGACGGCTGAAGCTGTAATGATTCCACAGCAGCTGCTACAGCAGGGGTGTTCTTCCTGCGTGTCTGCAGGGGGCAGTATGACACCAATGCTGCAGTGCCAAACCTGCCCATGCAATGTGCAGCAGAGCTATTGTGAAGTAGAACTTATTCTATATCTCATCTAATGGCTTTTCACTTTTGATTAACTGAGTGTACGCGGTTTGTATATTTCAAGACCCGAGCAAGGGGAGAACATTTCAGAAGCGTCCCCTGGAAGCTCCTCCAAGAGGAATCAGTGTGAGCGTGTGGACTGGCAACATAATCAGAGCTCACATGTTTATAAAATATGGATAGGGGATCTGAGCGACAACGACAGCGATTTCCTGTCTTGATACAGAATACCTCAGCGTTCGGAGTTTATGCTCCTGTCTGACCTGGAAACTTCGGTTGTGTCAGGAGCAGTAGCTGAGCGATGACAGCCTGCAGGCGGCCCGAGGCCATGCATCTCTCTCTGCTGCAAGTTTTAGAAAAATCTAGACATTTGAAGGACAAGGGAAACTCTCTGCCATGCTGTCTCTCCGACTTTTATTTCTTTTTAACACCGATATACAAAGTGGCATTTTAGCAGTAGAGGAGGAACTATTCAGATCCTTTACTGACTATAAATTAGTAAGTAGCAATAGTGCAATATAAAAAATACTCCATCACAAGTCCGGCGTTGAAAATGTCACTTCAGTAAAAGTATAAGAGTAAGCAGTGGTGGAATGTAACTAAGTACTGTACTTAAGTACAATTTTAAGGTACTTTACCTGAGTGTTTCCATTTTCTGCTACATTTCGGAGGCAAATATTGTACTTTTTACTCCACTACATTTATTTGATAACTTTATTTAATATTTACTTTAAAGATTCCATGATGCATTGGTACCGAAGCAGCGCAATTTTAAATTAATGTTTAAAATAAACACTGATACCAAGTTTTAGAAAACAGATCAGATCTGATAATCGGCCAAACCTCTTGTATACAGTATATATAAACAAGTAAATATATGTATAATTTACTCTTACTTGTACTTTTGATACTTAAGTACATTTAATGTCAGATACTTTAAGATACTTTCACATTAGCCAAAATAATATTTTGGCACCATATCTTTACTTTTACTCAAGTATGATTTTTATTTTATTTTTTTTACAACACTGAAAATAAGTATTATCAGCCAAATACACTTAAACCAAAGCAAGTGTAAGGGCGGAAATATACTTGCTTTAAACTACACGTACGTTTCGTGCGTCGGTTGTGCACGTCCTCGGAAATTAATGCTACGCTTTCGCAAGATGCAGTATGCACATGACCGGCAGCGTAGGGCCAGTATGTGAAAAGGTTAGTAGGCACGTCAAAAAACGTCAAAAAGTTTTGAAGACAAGTTGTGTGATAATGTCCGCAATTACCCACATGTATATGATGTGTCATAAATACGCTTGTTTTATTGTTTACTTCATGCCTACTGTCTGAGTTCTGTGGTGTGCCCTCTACTGGAATCCTCCAGTAACACGCGTAGTACATAAGCAAGTATGTGAACAATTACGTTCACGACGCAGCCGGTTGTCTACGTGAGCGCGAGGTTTGAAAAGGGAGTATATCTCCGGCCTAAGCTCACCGTAACGTCACAGTTTGTGGACTACGGTTGTATGGCGTCATATCCGCCGCCATCTTGTTTATCTGGAGCCAGAAGCGATCGTATTTGTACGAGAGGGTGGAGCTTGGGAGGATACTGATTAGATCTAACTGAGACTAACTAAAGCATGCACTGCTCTATCGTCTATTTTACTATAAATGGGATCGTAATTTACAAAGTGAACATCATGCTGTGTTGATGAACACTTGACACCTTTAATTTAGGCCATAAACCCATTAGGAAACTGTTTACTGAGGTAATAAATCAAGTGAGAAGTAGGGATGTTTTCTCATAAGCTTGCATACAAAGGGAATTCTCTTTGATACCAGCGGAGTCGCCACCTGCTGGCCATTAGAAAGAATGCAGGTTTATGGCACTTCAACATTAGCTTCACTTTTCAGACTCAGAAGCTTCCTGTGTTTCCTCCAGGATTCAACTCTCACCGAAGACACATATGAAAAAAAAATCTGTTAGGACGTCTCTTTCTTTCCTCCCTCCCTCCCTCCCTCCCTCTCTCTCTTGGCATCCCCCGCACAGTCACACTCACAGACCCTCCCTGTGCTTGTTTGCATGTTTATCACCACAAACCTGCCTACATTCATGCTGTTTATTCAGCTCATATCTCATTCTTTGCCACACTATTTATTCATCTGAGCCCATTATGCCTGGGAGGCAGCGTGCATGCAAAATCATGTTTTGGTTTGGTTTTTTTTACACAGATAACAACAGCTCAGCAGACAGTCCAACTACACCTGGATCAGATAATGTGACACAAGCATGGGATCAATAATTAACGAATAAACTAAGAACTGTTAATTAGCATCAGGTATAAAGCTGGCGCCGTCTCCACTGTGTATTTCAAGACATTATGTTGTTTGCAGTTACACACCGAGGCAGATGGAGTTAGACAACTTGAGCAGGTGGTTGTATTACTGTTGTACTGCGGTTCCGAGTGGCTTATGCCGGTAATCAACATGATCCTTGTGGGCAAACTGCATCAGGACAATGCTGTAATGATCCACGTACTTATTGTTCTAAGTGCTCTACACAAATCCAAAAGACCCTTAACACCCACGATTGTCGCTCATATTGATTTTTCTGATTGCATTCTTCAGAAAAATGGATTAACGACAGAGACGCGACGTTTGTGCGTGGAAGTGTGGTTCTCTGCATGCCACCGCAACGTTTCAATTTTAATAAGGTCTGATCAAATTAAAGGTCCAGCGTGTAGGATTTCGGGGCAGAAATGTGATATAATATTCATAATTCTGTTTTTATTAGTGAAGAATCAACTGAGACTAAGAATCGTTCTCAAGCCTTTTACAAGTCCTCTTCCAAGGAGTCCGCCATGATGCCTCTAAATCCTGTTTACACTGGACCTTTAAATGTCTTCACACAGACTGGCTTCTATGTCAGATTTAATGAGACCAATGGAAGAAGTATTCAGATGCATCGGTGGTATTTTAGGTCCAGGTGGAGTTAAATACTACGTCACGAGATAAATCTGCTGGGTCATGAGATGATTAACGAGCACGGAAAGAAGAAAAACAGTTCTGCTGCACAAATTTTTTTTTTTGGGGGGACTTTTCTATAATGTTTGCTGCTTTTTGAAACGGATAATTTAACATCTTTGTGCCTCAAGCAGTTATTTAAATGAATCTATTTGAGAAGTTTAGTCTCTTTGGTGGAACTCATCTGAAACGAGCTTTTTTTTCCTCTTGGGCACAAGCCAGCATTTGTTTTATAAGCTGAACATATAACTGAACATATTTGCCAAACTAGAATGGCACTCAGTAGAGCTCATACCTCCGCCAAGGCCCAACAGCAGTGACACTCTGTTGGCACCTTACTGAATCCCTATTAACTCAGCTACACATTGGTGCTAGTTGCAGGTTTCTAGCGCTATTTGTTACCGTACAG
>JBBPCS010004113.1:0-11621 GCA_037974645.1 Hollardia meadi
TACTACTCGCCGTACGTTTCACCTACATGTACGAAACTTGGTATGCACATGTATCATGTCCACACTTACAAAAAAGTCAATTGATGCAATGCTCTAAACCCAACAGGAAGTCGGCCATTTTGAATTGATTATGTGACTTTTGTGCCATTTTGCCAATTTTCAGGGGTCGTTCTTTAACGAACTCCTCCTAAGGGATTAGTCCGATCCACCTCAAACTTGGGCAGTGTGTAGTAGAGATGTTGACGATGAAAAGTTATCAAAAGCTTGCGCAGTCCTCTAAGGGTGTGGCCGTGGCAGGGCGGCGAATATCAGTGTCTCGCCTCAAAACAGGATGTGGTGTGTAACTCCACTATACATGGTCCAATCTGACCCAAACCTTTAATGTTTGCTAAATGTCCTGCCATGAAGACATGTACATGTCAATATTCAGTTACAGTCAAAACTCAGTAAGAGTCATACCGCCACCTACTGGCAACACAGTGAGTGGCCTGTAAACCCACTATGCATGGTTGAATCTTCCCCAAACTTCACAAGTTTGATGGGAGTTCTGCCCTGAAGACAAGTCATTAGTCAGTATCTGTCATAGCGCCACCTATTGGCAACACAGGAAGTGGCCTGTAAACCAACTAAACATGGTTCAATCTGCCCCAAACTTCACACCTTTGACGGGAGTCCTGCCCTGAAGACAAGTCAAAAGTCAGTAATAGTCATAGCGCCACCTATTGACAACAGGAAATCAACTTCATGTGACAAACATTATCCAAATTACATAGAATTTACATGGTATGGTCCACACCTGACATACAGCAACATGATGTCTAATTAGTGTGTGTTCTCCAGACACTGACACTCCCCCTGACGTGCGCAGGGTGCGAGGGCCCGTTCAATGCTGCTTGCAGCTTTAATTATTATTGTTGTTCTTTTGGTAATTTACTGAGATTATTTTAATATCCAAATGTGCTCAAAATTCACATAAATAAAAACCTGAAATTAAAATTCATAATTTCAATGACCAGTTATGTTTGAATATCACCAGACAAATGTGTTCGGCCCGTTTTGCCACTACTAGCGAACGTCTGCAACAGCTATCTAATGTTCCCTGAGGCAGTGGCATGAAATGGTTTCTGAAATGAAAAAGTGATGTGGGAGACAACCTTGCACCAGTAGAAGCTCCTAAGTGTGTGGTGATGAATTATGTGACCCTAATACGTTACATTTGGATTCATAATGGCAGGCAATGATGTTGAGCTGAAAGCACCATGTGTTGAATGTGGCAGTTGGCACATTTGGAATTAGTAATTAAGAAATATGGGTTTCTCGCAAATGCTTTTAATCCAGTTTTAATCTTTTCAGGGTCATATTTCCTCACCACATGCTTTGGTGCTTCTCCTGGCGCAGGGTCGTCTCCCACTTCTCTTTTTATTTTCAGAAACCATTTTGTGCCAATGCATCAGTGGAAACGTTAGCTAGCTTTAGCAGACGTTAGCTAGTAGTGTAATAGTAACACGTTTGTCTGGTGATATTCAAACGGAACTGGTCATTGAAATTATGCATTTTAATTGGACAATTTTTATTTATGTGAATTCTTGAACACATTTGGGTATTTAAATAAACTTTTTTAGTAAATTACAAAAAATCTAAAATATTAATAATCTAACCATTTGGCAGTACCAGTGCCTCCGCAGCTCCTAGATGATGCTTTGAGAATAGCTCCCCTGAGAGAAGGTGACTTACTGATTGTACCACTGGGGAGACACAGTTTCCACACACCTTCTCACAAGTTGAGGCAATGAGATTATGTGCAAAACTGGGGTATTTTTTGGCAGTTTAAACTTGAAACAATGTGACAATAGTCACAATGTTGATGAGAAACACATCATTCTGCTGGTTTCGAAGGCATTGTCAAACATTTGGCAAAATAGAAAATGTTGTGCATACAAGTACAAATTTAGCACAATATTGAATATCACACAGATTGAAGATCTCTTAACATCCAGACAATCAATAAATTAGACGCTCTGACAAAAAAAGTCTGAGGTCTGCTACAGGCCTGTAATAAGCTCATAAGGATCATCATACAAAATAATAGCTTTCCCAGTCTAAATACGATCATAATTGACAGTAAATAATCAGTAATAGTGATTTAATTACCTTTAATAACTCATAATAATTAAGCATTGCATTATAGTCCATTTGGAAGGATTACCTTCCCAAATAAAAGACAGAATAATCATAATGTGCTGTGGAAAATTGCTACTTCATGTCCTCCTCAGGTGCAGCTCCTCAAGGACTGCTGCACTCTTATCTACTGACTCCAGTTTGTATCAGCTTTAGTTCCTTCCTTTGCTCACAGCACCTTGCAATGAATCCTTCTATTGTACTGTATTTTTTTCTCTTCTGACTACAAAACTGCACACTGTGCAGCTCCTCTTTGTCAGTCATTGCAGACGCTGTCTTGATGCACTGATCCCTTTGCAAAGGTTTCTTTAATAAAAGTCTCAAAGATCATTTTGATCTCCAACGATCTTTATTTCAGATTTCCATCACACATGAAAAATGGGGAAAAAATAAATATAGATTTAGATTTCACAACATGAAAAATGGGAAAAAAATAAATATAGATTTAGATTTCACAACATTCAACACACTGTTACACATTGTACATCACTTTTTCATTTAAAAAAAAACATTTTGTGCCACTGCATCCAAGGGAACGTTAGCTAGCTGTGCAGTTTGTCTGGTAATTTTCAAATCATCAAACATTTTGCATTTTGATTTAGCATTTTTTATTCAGCATTTTTTATTCATGCAAAATCTTGAGCACCTTTAGAAATAAAAATAACTATTTTTGTAAATTACAAAGCCTACTAGATTATGCTCTGAGGCCCACTAGATAAAGCTCTGTTGAGAATAGCTGTATTAGAAAACTTCACAACAGGAGCAGCTTCACACTGAAATCCATGTCAGGTTTTCCAAGTTGCCATTTATTTGAAACCTGTGTTTTTGCCTGTGTGGTGCTCATACATCTGCTGTACTGTTTAAAGGACCCAAGGCTGAAACTGAATGAAAATAAGACAGGAAGTAAGATAAGTTGGCCTTCAAAATAAACTTGTAAAATGTGTCCAAAAAGAATAATGACAAAGTGAACATAACATTTGTATTTTTTACCTCTTAAACTCTTAAATTCAGTGTAATTTATTTCAACAGATAACTTTTCTGTAATTAATGATGGTAGGTAAGCACATATATTGTCTTGTATTGTTACAATATCTATTTGATGCTTACATGTTCACTGAAATATCCAATCTAAGATTTTTTGGCTATACCATTTCATCAAATGAAAATATTCAAAATATCATTTGCATCATGTTGCATCTTCCTTTGAATAATGTTCAGTGAGTTTGGAAAATGGTTAGCAGCACAACATAAGTATACAAGCATACATGTATTTCATAGTTTTCAGTACACAGCAGCATGTTTTTTTTGTTCCGATTCTGGATTTATCCATAAAAGGGAAATTCCACTGAAAAGGTACAAACCAGTCCTTGTCCAAGTGTTTAAAATGTATACATTTATTCTTGCAATAACTACTATTCATGTGTGGTTAAATAATCCCAAACTCAATATTATGTAAATGCAAAAGTTGCTTTGCTGTCCATTTGACAAGCTGGTTAGGAGTTTTGTTTTTCCTACACACTGAGCACTCTAATCATATTTCACATATTAACTTATCATTTCTGGACTACTCTCAATAAAATAAAAAAGAATGAATTTCACCTTTTTAAGATCTTTTGGCATTGGGCTGTTGTAGCTAGGGCTGCAACGATTATTCGATTAATTAGTTTGTCAATTGAAAGGAAATTAGTTACCAACTATTTTGATAATCGTTTCAGTCATTTTTTAAGCACGAATGCCAAACATTTGCTGGTTCCAGCTTCTTAATTGTAAGGATTGCTGCATTTCTTTGTTATTTATGATAGTAAATGAAGAGTCTTTGGGTTTTGGACTGTTTGGACAAAAGATGTGACTTGAAGACGTCACTTCAAGCTCTGGGAAAATGTGATGAGAACATTTTTTCATATTTTATACACTAAACGATTAATCTATTAATCATGAAAATAATCAGCAGATTAATCGATAATGAAAATAATTGTTAGTTTCAGCACAGGTTAGATCATATCCTAATTAGTGACATCATTGGTTTACATATTATATTTATGCACAGTTATTACAAGAACTTATATGTGCCTACATCTTTGATGTTTTTAAAAAAAATCTTCATTTAAACAGTGCATATTATGCACTGTACACATAAATATGTATTTTATTTTGAAGAGCCGAATGTGTTGCGGCCAACCTGACACATCCGGTTACCAGCTGAATTTTATGGCATACCTGCTGGTGTGTGAAGGGACATAATCCCTCTGGTCCCCTTTACAATGCTAAAACCCACCGTTCCGCTGCTCGACTGTACTTCTCGACACTTCAGCACACTGTGGATACTATCAGTTGAACCGGAGCCTCTGCGTCTTTGTCAGTGAGTAAAGCTCGCAATGCTCCGTTTTTTTCCAGCCCGTAGGACATGTTTGACAATACACAGCTTTAACTACTGGATTCTGTGAAAATATTTAGCCCAGTTTACTACTCCTCTTTGTAAACACCAACACGGCTATGGAGAAATGTAGCATGCATTTTTCTTACACTGAAAATGGGGGTGATTCGTAACATTAGTGTGTTGAATTCGATGACATATTTAGACAGAGCTAATTTGAGTTGGATGCTGCGACTGAGAGTCACTGACCGAGGCCTTGCAGATGACAATTCCCTGTCCGGAAGACCTTATGTTGCTGGTACTGTGTTTTGTTAGCTGTAACGGCTAACATGTCGTCGCTGCCACAACACTAGCTATTGTAGCATAAACTAAATGTCGTAGTATTGTTACATTTTTTGTTCTCGCGACTCTTCACGATATTTAGATCAACGTTTGACACTTCTAAGTCGGCTAGTTGCGTTAGCTGAAAAGTCCCGTTAGCAGGGATCCGATCGGAGCGCGTGCATTGAGGACCGCTAACGTTAATGTCGTGTATGGTAGCTAACGTTATGTCACAAAACATGAATAGGTTAACTTAAACCTTGCTTATCGACAAATACAGGTACGCGATGAAACACAAGTTAACTTTTACGACAATTTGTTGTACTTTTTTATTAAGTGTAAAGTTATATTCGATCCTCGACGCACTTCTGTTTGAGTAAAATCAAATATTTTCCTCAGCTGCTCCTCTCAAAATACTCTTTTAATACTTAAAATATCCCGTGTATTGTGTAAACAGGTTTGAAGTTACACAACATGTGATTTATATCTTAAACAAACCACTGGGGAGTTCGGAGGTTGGCTGATGTTAGTCACACCAGCTTCAAATGTGGACTACATCATGCTTCTATTTACTTTTTTTAATAGCTGTGGCCACCAATTTCTATCACAGTACGGTTGCCTGCTAGCAAAATTTGTGGCCCTATATTAAATCTATGGGAGCACCATTTTTTTGATAACAGCCATTAAAATGTTAGATGACTATAAAAAAAAAAACAGATGCATTTAAAGTTGGCCTGTAGTTAAAATTAACTTTTAGACTCACCGGCCAAGTTGACTGGTAAACAAAACAAAACAGGCCAAGCATATTTTTTACTGGCCATAATATGTGCATATTGTGTATGACTTTAGTATTTAAATATTAAAAAATGCTGCTGTAAAGCAACTTGAAAATTACCACAAGTGGTACTTGGGGACCAGTTGTACAAGAACATTATGGAGTTGGCTGATAACAATTAGATTTTTAAGAAGGAAAAAATGTAGAAATGTATGGGATATTGTTAGGATTTTAGCATCTCATTATTAAAAATACTGTCAAGAAAGAGCAAGGAAATAATGATGGATATAGGCCTATGTATTTCAACAAAGGAAAATGAGAAAAAAAAAATCAAAACAACCTTCGTTGCCCATTCGAGTTTCGATTTCTGAGTTTACGAGGTGTACCTGAATGCACCAAGTACTAGTCCCTGTGTTTGTGTCAAAAGCTGACAAACAGCAGCCAGAAGCAGCTACACCAAACATAAGGTAACACTAGAGACTGTCAGCATAGTTTTTTATTCAATAATATTTTGGTTCCAACAGTTACATGCCAAAGGGTAGGAAGAGGAAGATTTTATGAGAATCAATAATTGAGCTGCCTCTTGTGTAAATGGCATCATCTAGAAATGGATCATAGACCACTGTTAGTAAACATGGAAGTGATGTATGTGTACGGATGCTGTCGTTCTCTCAGACAATAAGCAATATATAAAATGCTAAAATGGGTTGGTGGCTGTTAAAGTACCTGGGTGGCCCACTCAAGTAAAGTCTACGACCACCATTGCAAAATCTATCTGAAAAAATGTTAATGTTGCTATTTGCCTCCATACATTTATGTATTTCCTGTACAAACGGTCAGGTAGGGAGGGACTTTTTAAAGAAACCAATAGTGTTAGCGCTGAATGTGCGTTACACCCCCCAGCATGCAGCTAGATGTCCACCTAGCTATGAAGCTAGCGCTTATGTGCCGTTGAAGATCAATTGATTGATGGGTGGATGTTGTGATATTATTCGTTGACTAGCTGATGTAAGAAAACTTCAAATTTTGTTTTGCCGGAAGATAAAAATGATCGTATTTTCATATAAAAATACAAAGAAATAGATTATTTGTCATTTTTTTTGGCTTGTATTTGTTAAATAGGGGTATCATGTGACAGTGGATGTGATCTAAAAGGGTTAAAAAGACATTTTTCATTTTGGCTTGACTTTAAAGTTTTATTCGCATTACATTTAGTCACATTCTCCGACTTCCTTCCTCACTCTCTGACTCTTGTAAGTTATAGCAACAGGCAACCAAATGAAACGCACTGTCAGCATGAGTAAAAAGATTTCTCTGGGTTTTTAACATTGTTGGAAACATTTGGGATAATCTAATTGTACAATTAAGAAAAATATATAACAAAGGTCCAGTCGTTTTTAGACATTTTAATGTGGAAATGTTGGTAAAAGAAAGATTTAAAGCTCTGAGACAGCGAGTCAGTGAAACAGTCCAACATTGGTGGTGTCATGAGATTGAGATTAAGAGAGTTTATCATATTTCAGGCAACAGGTGAGGCCAAGCTAAAAATCTAAAATGAATTAATACATGCAACAAATAAGTCACCACAATATACAGTACATGAATTTCTTTATTTCAGGTGAACAACACAAGAAAGAAAGTGTTGAAATAAAGTAAAAATGCATATAAACATGAATAGAAACATTCAATATAAATTTAGAGTAGTGGCAAGTTAGTTTGATATCCTACTTGCACCACATGGCATCTGAGGCTTAGCGTAGATTCGTGAGTCAGATGTGATTTGAGTGTGACACTACACCACCGTCTTGTAACTAGTCCAGACAGTCCAGAGCTGACATTAAGTGCATGTGTTCACTGGTCATATACCAGTGTAGCTATTCCAAGCGACAGACCACTCTGATTTTTCTGCTAGTGCAGCTGGTAAGCAACTATCTCCCATACACTCATAAAGACACACACACACTCTCTCTGAGGACAGAGCTCTCTGAGGACAGAGAGTCCTGGATTGTGTGCTAAATATAGCATCGTTCTTAGGTGCAGATTAATATGGTGATGTTGGGAAGATAGGTTTGTGAGTACGTGGCCGTGGTATGAAATCACATACACACTAATATTTGTGTCCTCTCATTCTGTGGCACGGCCAGGTTAAAAGCCTCTGATGGTGTTCTCAGTAGGGTAGGTATTCTGTATCTTTTTGAATAAATGTGAGTTGGATGTTATGAATAAGTTTGTGATCATTAGAAGTCAAGAAAAGGGTAAACCATATCAAAAATGTTCTTATAGGTAAGTATCATTGGATGCTTCTTTTATTTTTAAATAAAAAAGCATTGAAAAAAGCCTAATTTTAAAATACTAGGCAAATAACTGTATAATGTTGCACATTTTAACATAATCCTCCATACTGCCCGTCTTCCCAACTGCCTTGTCTGTTTGCAATGCCCCAATACCACTAAACCCCAACTACAGTGTATTGTTGACCTTGTGTGGCCCATTTTTTTGTTTGTTCTATTTCTGGTTTTGTCTATTAACGGTTGCTATAGTAAAGAATACAGTGTGGTCCTGATCAGTTCACATAGCCTGCTATATATAAGTTAGGAACACACGTCCCCACTTTGGTTGAGGTCATGTGACCTAAGAACACTACATACACTAAATATATCAGATTAAAAAGACCATCTTTGGCGCAAAGTTGTGTTCTGCATTAACTAGCTTTCAGCTAGCTTAACTGGCTTACTGTTTGTTGTAGTACCCGTTGGTACTCTTGGGTGGCAGCATCTCTGAGCATGTGCCATCTGTGCAGTCAAAAAGGTCCTGCAGAGCTGCTGTAGCTTCATCTGTCTACATGTTTATACTGATGGTTTTTATCAGCTGGGAGTAAGCTGGCAGGAGAAACAGGGAAATATGGTCTGATTGACCAAAATGTTGATAGGGGAGGGCTTTGTAGCTGCCAGGAATGTTCATATTTCTATGGTCCGGGGTATTCTTCCCCTGTAGTAGCAACTAGAGCTGAAACGATTCCTCGAGTAATTCTTTTAACTCAATTAGAAACAAATCATTGATGCAAAATCTTTGCATCAAAGGTTCATTTAATCCATATAACTATTTACAATGCACTGTGTTCTGCACAGATGATTATTACTGATACAACACTGTGGATGCAGGACGTAAAGTAATGGTGCAGATTGCAAAATGGAGAAAGAGAGCAAAAATAGCCAGGAAGAAGAGGAGAGACTGGGCCAGAGAAAACAACAGAAAGTGTCCAAAGTTTGGGATCATTTCAAGGTGAAACAAAACAAAAACTCTGTACAGTGTCTACTGTAAAACCGAACTAGCCAGTCACCATAGCACGACGTCAATGCTACAGCATCTCAGCAGAGATCATCCAGTCTACACATCCAACTCACGGAGCGCACCCAACACAAGATAACGCTGACGTTGGCGCTCAACATACCGGTAAATCTATATGACTGCTGGTTGAGATGAAGGGTGGTACGTTAATTATGGCTACATGTAACTGCTAGCTAAGAACGTAAATTATTACAGTGGCAGTTATGATGTCCTGAAGTTAGCTAAGTTTTGCACAAGAAAATAACCACAGAAAATAAAATGCTGCCATCAATTTGTGAAAGCCTGAGCTTCATTCATGTTATCATGACAGTCACAGCGTACACACACACACACACACACACACACCTACACCCCTCACAGTGATGCATAAAACACAAGAAACCAAAATATCAGCTAGTGTAAGTAGCAACTGTAGAGGAAAAACAAACTTAACTGAAGCCGAAAATGCACCAATCCAATACAGCAGGTAACATGTTTCTATTTCTTAACTTTCCACCGAGCATTGATCTCGACTGCTATAAGGGTTACTCACAAATCCACACAAAGTCAGAAGAATATCGTTTGTTGGCTTTACTTGTCTCTCCAAGCAGACGTGAATACTTTTACACAGAAAAAATGTTTCATAAAGTAGAAACTTTCTTTCTGATGAACAAAAACAAAACAAGAACAAAAATATAATCCAATGGAGTACCCACAAAAATATATTCCAGCAAAGGAAATCCAAATAGTCCAAATTAACGGTCCAAAGAGCTGTATCAAGCCAAACCTTCCTTCACCGACTGCCAACTAATCAGCTTTTTCATCTGACTTCTCGGTCACAACACTAGGAGGCGCACTTTACCACAGCAATACACACACTTCACATCAAACATCAAAAAGTAACAGCAACAAATGTACAACTAGTAAATAATGATCATGTATCAACAACTAAATATGTCATGATGACTTTGGTTTTACGTCCTGACCTTTATGTTAGTTCAGAACTGGCTAATGTACATTTACACTTACTGTTGGTGGACATTATGAGTTTTGCAGTTGAAATGTCATTGATCAGATGAAAAAGCTGCAACAAGATCTCGGGTCAGCGCCCCCTGACCAGTGCCTTTTTAAGCTGGGTCTAATTCAGTTATAAGTCATTTTTAAAATTACCTAAATGTAATCAAACCCTTACTACCTGGGTCTTATTTTCATGTGCATGTGTTTGTGCACAGATACGTATTGTGACTGTTTTTAATTTCATTCATTCAGTGTCTCTTGTTCGTACACACTCACACACACACTTCAGTATGGCATAAAGGCAAGGCTATTAGGGTGTGCATCTTGTTTGCATCAACTTCAGACTCTTAGTAAATGGGAGGCTAAGAGAGGGGCACTGTTTATCGGCTGTGGGTGGGGGTCTGGTACTGCCATGTACTGGGCGGCCGCCAGCTACAGTGAACCCAGAGTGAAGCAGGAAGGAAGGGGAGGCGAGGAAGAGAGAGAGGCAGGACTCGCAAATAGATTAAAAGAAAGCTATTTCAAAGACTTTACATATTTTGAATACCATACACTGTTTCCATATTAAAGCTCTTCATGGCCTTGGTCCCTGCTGTATTTTTGACCGCCGGCATGTACTTTGAGATCCCCAGGAAAAGGTCTTTAGTCTGTTCCGGAGGCCCAACTGAAAACTAAACGGGATAGGCCGTTTGCAGTCCAAGAGAAAAGGAGTGGCACTGAGCCCGAAATAATATTACAGGAAGGGTTTGAACACTTAATTATAGTGCATTAGTTTCAACAAATAAACTGGGAACAGATACATGCACACACACACACACACTAGCATCCAGCCCTCCTCCTCGTCAAGATCCAGAACAGGTTGTGAGTCTTTGCACAACACAGTAGCCTGGACAGCTGTAACAGAATTTATTTTTTAATGAACACTAAGCAATATGAAATAAGAGAAATACAAAGCAATTTTACATTAAAAGTGCAGCTACTGAAGGATGTAAGAGCTAATTGTTAAAACTATTAAAAGAAGTCCTAATATTTCAGACTACAAACCTGTACCCTTTGAGGAGTCCTCTGCTGTCCTGAGGGTATGTCTCAGTCTGTGGTGGTTCGGTCTGTTAGTGATGTTATGGCCTGTTGTCATTTACTCCAACATAATCTCAGATCTCAGTGTTGTTATGTTTAGGCAACAGCTGCAAAAAAGGAGAAACAATTTTTTATCAAGAATGGATAACACAGAACATTTGACCTTGTGTGTAACTTCTACTGTGACCAAAAGCTTGTAAATTCAGTTCAAGTTCCAGGTACAAAAAGCATAAGTTTCCAATTTTCCCATATGTATTTTACACTGGAAGTACAACGGAGCTGCTGCAGTAATTGGGGTCAAGACTAGAGGTCGACTGATAAAGGATTTTGAAAGGCCAATATACACCGATCAGCCACAACATTAAAACCACTGATGGATGAAGTAAATGACATTGATCATGGCTACAGTACAATGTGCTTGTTTCAGACAAAGTAAACCCCCTCATGCCAACAGCACTCCATGGATCGTAATTTTCAGGCATGTCTCATGGGGGGGGGGGGCAAATGTCATCGGGGTGTGCCAGTGCCAGGGGGTGGGTGTGTGCGCGTGAT
>JBBPCS010004114.1:0-11621 GCA_037974645.1 Hollardia meadi
TTCAGTGACTCGGTTTAGCTGAGGTGACGCCGAGCAGACAGCTAGCGGCTGTGGACGGCATCCACCTGTCACTCAAGTGGCCCCACCCTTAATTATGCATAACTTTAAGCCTTAATATAATTTAAACGGGTGAGTTAACTGTACCCCCCGTACACTTGTCAAGAACGGGGAAATTAGCTATAGAGACCAAAACAGTTTTTTGTACCAGGCTGTAAACATGTTTATTTCTGCTATAAAGTTGGACATTTTTACATGGGGGCTTATGAAGATTGACTCCCTTTTGGAGCCAGCCTCAAATGGCCGTTCGAGGAATTGCAGTTTTTGGCACTTCCACATTGGCTTCATTTTTCAGCCCCGGAGGTTGCAGCTTGGGCACAAGCCTTAACAGGGGGGTAGTGGTAGGGAACCCATCTGGCCACAAGGGGGAACTAGTGTCATATGTACGGGATGGAGGGGTTTGCTTGTGGTGACCAGATGTGACCAGGTGTGGATGCGATATGTATCCCATATATCGGATATTCAATATATGGGATAGTCAGTGCGAAGGAGAGGTCCAAATGGAGTAGAAAATATTGTCAGTCACAGTGTGTGAACCAAGGCCATTGGGGTGGATATCATCATAGCGGAAAAAAGTCGGTCATTTCCGGAACAGATTAAAATTGTCAATGAAAGCTACATTGTGAGCTGCACACGTTAATTTGAGCCCGGTATGGAGACGCAATGTGCGGCTGAAGTGACCCACACTGTGGTTATGTCGGGGTAGGGGTCCTCTGATAAATACCCATTTACCATGGACCGTGAGGGTTGTTTCAGTAATTCAGAGGACTATTTGGAAATGTCATTGCAGCCAACATGCATGACAACATCCTGGGCGAGTGGGTTATAATTATGTTGTTTAAAATGCCACACCTGTCAGGTGGCAAAGGAGAAGTGTTCTCTAACACAGATTTTAACAAATCTTTGCTCAAAATCTAGAAATAAGTCTATTGTGTGCATAAAAAAGTCTTAAATATTTTTATTCAACATGTTTTGTTTATATTTGTGTTGAGTATAGTTTATATATTGTCTCACATCTATGTACATGGAAAGTGATAGTGTGCCTTGTAAGATCCTTTGGGCGATTATAAAAGTTTTCTGCCAGAAAGCCTCTAAAAAGTCAGGTGGAATAGTTTAAATAAGGACAAAGTCTCATACAACTGTTTCTATTTGATGAATCAATGCGACCTAGAAGTTACTTGTGGGAGTTTAGGATTTAGGGGACATAAATGTTTTGACCTTTAATTTTGGACTAAGCAAACAGTATTTTCAGGCATATAATTTTTTTTTAAAGCTTTCAGTCGTAGTTTGGTTAGATTTAGAGAATAAAACTACATGATTAGGTTGATGCAACTAAATTAGTACCTAGGTTTAGAAAATGAGCATGGTTGGCTGAAACAAATAAGTTAATATTGACTTTTGGTTTCACAGGACATAAACAGTGATGATCACAAAAATAAAATAAAATCAACTCTGTTTGAAATTAGAAGTGATAAGACAAACCAAAGCAAGGCAACAAGAATGCGCATCAGGGACACAGCACTTTGTGTGATGCAGAATGTAGGCCAGAGACAGTTCAGAAACTGAGACAATTCACTGAAGAGTTATTTTCTGTATCTGTGTCATGTGGGTTTTGTCACTGCCCCGCCCCTTTAGGAGACTAGTGACGGGTTCCAAGTGTTTTCATTTGGAGCAGGGGCGCTGTTAGGTGGGAAAAGTTAGGATGATTCTAAGGGCCCATGACTGACCCGCCCTAAAAAGATATTAGAACATAAGGTATTTTTTTAAATATTAAATAATTATTCTACCATCTTTAATAGCGTATTTTATTTACAGTGTAATCATAAAATTAACTGTTTCTTTTTATTTTCTTGTTCTTGGCCCCCCCCCAAAAAAACTCCAGAGAGCCTCTATTCCCAACACACCCCTCTATTTACCAAACTATTCATGCTAAATAAGTTGTCCCTGCTGCCCCTGTGGTGCCAGGTGCAGCTTCAGCAGCCCTGTCTCCCCCTCCCCCTCCCCCTCCCCCTAATGAACCAGCCCTACTCCCAGCTGAAGAAGGTGAGCAGCATTGTGTTCAATGACATGTCAGTTGGCATAATTGCAGGGGGTTTCCACATAATAATTATTATTTGAAACAAAAACAGCCTCATCTATACTGGATGCTGGACAGTTTGAAGCATTGAGTGACTCAGTCTGTGTTAAAGTGACAGCCAATTATAAAATAATACATTAATGAGACCTTGATGCAGACTGAAATATGATTGTTTACTTGACATCTAGCGGTGGTGATACACAACTGAAGGTAATTTGGGTCAATATTCTGCAGGATTATTTTTTTCTGTGGTGCATGCAGTTAAGTCAACAAAATGGTAGTAACTGAAATTTTGGTTATGATGTTATTATAAATAAAATCCTTTACTGGCCTTTTCTCTTTCATTCCAAAGCTCTATGTACTATATTACTGTTTTTTAGTTAGTGATCATTTTGTGTTTCTGTTTCCACTGCTCCTTTAGCTCTTACCATCTGGTTAAATGTGATTTCTTCTTACCTGGCACTTTCTTTGCACTTTAGTCTCATCTGTTTCTGTTCCTTTTGTTTCCCATTCTTCAACATTTTGTCTTACAGTAATTTACTGTCTCCCTCTCACCTTGCCCATTTTTTCTCTTTCTCTCCCTCTCATCTTTCTCTATAATCTCACCCTCTTATGGATGGAGAACAGACCACTGCTCCCTCCAGCCAATCAGAGACAATGGAAATGAAAATGTTCTAAGGAGATATAGTAATGATGAAAACCTTGCCACAATGAATCCACATGAAGATAAAGAAGAAAACAGATATACAGTATATTCATTCGTTAATCAGGTTCTTTTATGATTTACATTACTTCAGGTTGGACAGTATTTGGACATACACAATAAGTTGCACAAGTGTATAAAAATATGTCGACATAAATATGTGTTTATGTACAAGTTATGTACAATGTACATCATAAATTAAAAAGGTGTGTAGATTATATTCTATACACACTGGGAAGGATAAGAGCCTGAGACTTACTGTAAACATAAGTGAAGGGTTGAGCTAAAGGTGTTTTATCTATTTTTGCAAATTAACTCTTCATCCCAATAATATCCCAATATGGGAGAACATGACACTTGACGGCTTTTCTCTTTCATCATACACACTTAGAAAACAAAATTGTGAAGCAGATACTGCAAACCACTGCACAGTTGTGTGCAGTACTGAAAATAGAAAATGTGAGACCACTCACCTACACAGAGATTACAATGAAAATGGACAGTATAATTCTAAGTATATATATATACTTATATATAACAATATAAGCATTAGTTAGCTAGACATTCTACTCTAGTCGAATCTGAAAATCTCTGTTTGCCT
This sequence comes from Hollardia meadi, assembly GCA_037974645.1. Lineage (NCBI taxonomy): Eukaryota > Metazoa > Chordata > Actinopteri > Tetraodontiformes > Triacanthodidae > Hollardia > Hollardia meadi. The sequence goes on from JBBPCS010004114.1 coordinate 3,439, forward strand.
TAGTGCATTTTGTAAACCTTTGTGTAATTTGAGGGCCTTAGTGCTCACATCATGCTGATTTCTAACACAGAAAGTGGATTAGTCTCTTGTCTTTTCTCTTCCAGTTTTGTTGTTTGGTTGCCACCTATCACATTTATTGTAATCTGTCTTGCACACCATTTAAAAGGCAGTTTAAACCAATAAATCAAGTATAAATAGTAGTTTCATGCAAAAAGCAGACTGCAGTCTCTCCAGCCATTTCACAGGAAGACAGAGAGGTTCCCTATCACTCAGTTGCAAGAGGTGAGATGAGACTGCTGTTTGAGGCACTCCTCAGAGGTGCCACCTTCTTCCCAGTTCTCCTCGTTTTCATCTTCACTGTCAGACTCATCATAAAAGCTGATGGTTGCCTGAATAGGGAAGTTCTTCAGCAAGGCCTTTCCATCGCTGTACAGATAGTCAAATGACTTGGATTTGGGCCAGAACAGCCTGCTTGAGAGAGAGAAAAAATGCACACAGGCATGGTAAATATCAAACATGGTTTAATGTAGTTAGTGATAGTAATTGAGCAGTGGATGTCATGTATGATTTTTATCTGACAGAAGGCAGTCTCCACATGTAAGAATGGAAACATGTAGAAAGAGAGAGGATACTGACCTGACAGGATGCTGGAAGGACAGAGGTTTTCCATCTAACGAGAAGCACCCAGGCATTGTGGGTCTGGAATCAGGCTGAGAGAGTCAGAGAGTGGGTGCATATTGTCACTGTTGGGCTTTAACATCAAAAATCATGATTTTTACTCAAGTACTCAAACTGTACTATTCCAAACAAGATTTTCTAGTGAGTTTCAGCCTATTGTTTAGCTGTCTGGTAAGGGTATAAATCCTATGGGGGACACGACCCCCATCCTGGGAAAACCATGCTGAATATAGACACTTCATATTACGTTTTAAAGTTTCAAATTTGCCTTTGCCACAATGGTTTGATTGCCCCAGCAGTGGCATGTGCTGCAGGTACATTGACCTCCAGTAAGTTATTCAAGCAAAGGATATGTTACTCAGTACTATAATGGCCACCAGTCTTCATTTTAGCTGCACTGAATTACAGGTCACTTTTTTTAGCTAGGGGTTTGCTAGCTAGTCACATTAATATCAAAGAGTGTTTGCATCCATTTGATTTCTTTTGGGCATAATTCTTATTTTATAATAACAAAGTATCCAATGACAATGTAAAAAACAATGTGAACTGTAAGCAGGTAATGTAAGCTGGCAGGTGACAATGTTTGTAAGCAGAGCTTCGGCACTATTTTAGGTGTTCCCCTCTTGAATTGCGCTAGAGAACATTTAATGTATTTGTACCCTCTAAAGTTGTTATCAGATTTTTGCCCCTTCTGTCTGGCCCACAACTTTACTGTTGACTCTCAATGCCCTCATTGAATCATTTTAGGCTGCAGCAAGCAGCTGTTTTCAAAGGAAATGCTGTAAAAATGCTGTGGGAATCTCTCCTCAGTCACTCTCTCCCTAAAGGTGTTTGTTTTGGCATCTTTCCCCAACAGGGAGGAAGGAACAGTTTTTGGGAGAGGAGGGTTGCCTCTCTTTACCTACATTCCTCTCTTCCTGATAAAATAAAGAACTAATCTCAAAATAATACTAACAAATATATCAAGTTTCCCTACTTTACCTGCAAATGTCAGAAGAGAAAAGTCATGTGAGCCTTTTGGTCATATGCCAAAGCAGCTAATGTTGAAAATTAAAGATATCATTTGACTGCAAAGTGGTGTTAATTTCCCACTCTGTCACTTGGTGTGTGTTGGGTTCCTGCTCGCATTAGCCAGCTCATGCAGGAGGACAGCAGCCATATGTGCCACATTGTGTCCTCTCTAAAGGTGTGATATTCAAATCTTAAAACTAATTGAGCAGCCACTTCCCCAGTCACTCTGGTGTTTTATTTAGACAGACCTCTTCACAAAATAAATAACCTATATACAGGATCATTTCTTCTTTTTCTTCATTTTTTTATGACTGTACTTTAATCTGCAGCTTTAACACAGCCACATGTGGGATCAAATATGTTTTTTTGTGCATTTTTGTGGCATTGTTTCACAAAAGGATCAAGTTGTTCTGAACGCAGCATTATATACTTGATACTGATACTTTCCTGCACTGCAGCTATTGATGGGCCCCACAAGACTGACTTCATCCACTGCCTTAAGGTGCATAGGAAAGCACTGACCAGACAAGCCTTATGAGAATTTTTTGCTTTGACTGTTAGACTAGACTATTAAAAAGCTAGCTGTGAATAAATCAGTGATTTTTAGATGGGTGGAGGTGTTGTAACTTACAGAAGGCAACTTGCACTGTGGGCATTGCTCTGGTCCATCCTCGCTGCTGAGTAACCATGGTCTCCACAGTGACGTGTGGCTGCAGGGAAGGGGAACACAAAGGAGGAATTCTAGTTACAGATTAATGTTATAGTTGATAGAAAGCACAGACCCAAGTAGGATTTTGTTTGTGAATATTTTTTCTACATATTGTCCTATCCTATATTCCTTCTTATCATTCTATCTAAGAATTGGTTATTTAGGCTGTTTATGGATTCTGAAGCGTTTCTAATGACGTGACATGCTGACGAAACCAACAAATGGACTAAAAATCTTGGCTAAATAAATCATTTTGTTGAAGTAATTTAGCTACTTTCAGTTCTAATAGCAACCATTTAGGCTGACTTGCTTGCTCGTGTTAACAAGGTTAGTTCTTTGCTCAACTACACCTCTTCGACAAAAAATGTATAATGAAGCTGCTATTGATTAAATACACGTATGTTTAAATGTGGGTAAGTGAACGCAGCAAGTCAAACTTTAAAGTAGCTGCTGTAAAATAAACTCTTTGATCAGCAACCACTGGGTCAGACTTGCAATGCAGTCAGTGATCCACCCTCAGACTGGTACTTACCTGCCATTTGCATCCAAGCTGCTGCCCACTGTCGGCGGGCATGACCACGGTACTGCGCCGAAGGACGGCTGCTTGAGGGCCAAGCATACAGAGCTCATCCTTCTTGCGTCTTCTTCGAGGGAAATATTACCGTAATATCCACGATTTAATTATAAAGAAATAAATATGCTCGTTGGAGGACTGCGATTCTGTTCCCCTTTATGCACAATTGGACTACAGCAGCTACAGAAAGCATTAACTGTAATGGCAAGAGAGTTGTGGTGCAGTGAAAAAGACAGACTGCATCTGATAGCGATGTCAGGGGTTTATAAAGCACTGGTGCTCTGAGGGTGTGACTGAGTGTGTTTGTTTGTTTGTTTGAGCTGTTGCAGTTTTGGGGGAAGGAAACAGTGAGTGACTGATGTTGTCAAATGGCCAACTCATCGCTGACCATCCTTACTAAATGATAGAAAATTTTCAACAAAGAAAAGTTTCATTGTAAGAAGGTCCCCCGCGCTTAAAAATTAATGTAAATCCAGAATAAAAGCTAGGCCTGTTTCTTGTGCTGCAAAATATACTGAGGTCAATAAAGATACTTTATTGATCCCAGAAATAAAATGCATTTTACAGTGGCTTGTTACAAAAAATTATCAGTGAGTATAGCACTCCAAAAAATATTCAGGGGGTATAAAATAGCCTATAAAGCAATAGAAATCTATGAAACGTGCACTAAAGGTTTACAAAAGACAATTTCAGTAGGCTTCCATGTTGTAGCCTGTACTAGTCTGTGAAAGGGATGTTGCGGACATAATTTTGTGCAAACTGAAGGAACATGACTTATGCAGTGGATGTGTAATGCAGATGGAATTCATAGTAATATTACTTTCTGATTTATATATTAGAATTTACCATTGGTCAAATAACCCTGTATATTGCAGTTGCGACCTTTAGGCCTGCATGTCAATCTAACTCTGCCATTCCTTTAATATTCATGTGGAGTTTGTATCCTGCAGTGAAATGTAGACACTGTGATGAGCCTGGAATTGTCCTATGATGTATGATACTCATTAACATATAATTAGACTACTAGGCTACTGTTGATCTTAAAAAATGGGTGGTGTTGTTCTAAATCTCAATCTAATTTTCTGGTGTGGTGGTACTTAGTTTTCTGTGGCTCCCTGCTGCCTTTCTTACAGATGGTGTCTAACTTTTCTCCTAGTTGTTTTTACAGACAACCTGGTGGTTTGAGATTTCTCACCACCCCACAGTGCTGCGCTGTTTGGACAAGAGAGCAGGCTTCACACCAAATTGCTCATCAATGAGAGCAGCAACACTCTGCAGGGGTGAGGGGGCATTACAGGGTCAGCAAAAACACAGAGTACATAAGAAAATAATTAAAAGTTGGGTTTTTTTCACCTTTTTCCCATTTAAGTTTATCCGTGTGGCTTTAATCCAATAAAGGATGCACACCACTAAGGCTAAGTCTAGGCCTATATCTAGGCCTATATTTTTTTTATGATAAAAGAAATCCCATGCCATTTGGATTGTTTATTCTCTCATTGCAACTGGTGAAAAGTGATTTTTAAATATTGGCTCCTTTATTTTTTCAGTTTTCTAATTTTGTTCCTGCAATAATTTCAGAGGATACAGTATACTAGATGTATTTAAGAAGACATAAAGTAAGACACTGTTTAGTGAGCACTGATGGCGTGTGCAGCCCATTACGGTGGGTGTGAGAATCCTCACTGACCTCTTGCGCTAATGGGTCCTCATGTGGCCTAATGGCCCTTTCATTTGGGATAAACAAAGCTGTCAGGGGCCAGCAGGAACCACTTGACACTCTGCTGAGAACCAGAGAATAGCAATCTGGCACAAAAGGCACAAATGGGTCTGATGATGGACCAAGTAATATGACTGGTATAATAGAGATACCAGCACGCACAAATACACAGTTCTTCAGTCAAATCATCTGTTAATGAAAAAGCTTTATCTGCACTAATATCCCTTTGTGGACACATAAGAATTTGCTTTAAAAGTACATACTGCGCTAATGTTGTAATGGAATTTAAGAATTTAGAATATAAGAGATTGAATAGAAAAACAAGGAATATTCTCGAATATCAAAGGACAAGCTAGAATAGGAAATGTCACACCTAGAGGGCCCACCAGAAATGAACTACTTACTAAGTTAATGCTAATTTCTGATTAGCAGTATTAGATAAAACATTGATCAGTCAAATTGTTCACTGAATTTAGTGGGGCTACTTTTGTTACCTGTTTGTTTGCTTAATTACCCAAACTAGAAGTTACATTCTTGTCAACAATTTAGTTGAATTTAATACACATGTGAACTGACAATCTGTAATGAGGACATCAAAGTCTGAGAGAAAAGATTGCGTTTCCAAGTGGTGAAAGCTTAAAAAGTTTTGAATTTGAACCATCTGTTTGATTCCTGTATATAGATACTAATACTATGAAAGCCTCTTATACATTTAGCATAGACATAAACAACTCAAAAATAAATGTTCAGGATTAAACAAATGAATGTGAAAAAAATCACATTTTTCAGGCAGCTTAATGTCAGTATTGCTTCAATCTTAAAACAGTAATAACATGAATTCAAAATACTTGTGTTCATTTATCTGTTTAGTCTTACTTAACAGAGGTGAAACCAGATTGTTAACTGCTCACTCTAAATATTTAAAATCCTATGTGGTACAAATGTTTTTGTACCTTTATTCCCTAGCAGTCTTTCTGTTGAGATCTCATGATGTATCATGACTACAAACTGATTGTGACTGTAGTAAAAAGTAATAAAATAAAATAAAAAGTGGTGATAGGCTCCCTGCCCATCTTGGGCCAGCCTCTTCAGGTCTGGCTCCTGAGAGTGACAGGTTGAGGCGAACCAGGTTGTCTGTGCTTGCTACAAGGCGAAGTGGTTGGGATTCCAACGCTGGTGCAAGGAGAGGAACCTGTACCCTTTGTCGTGTTTTCGCTGCCATTAAGGTGTATGCTGCACCCATTTCCTCCCGTCAAACGATTCTAAGGCTTTATTGTCATAATATCAAAAATAAATTATTAATTATTATTAATTATTAAATTCTTAGTTCCCGATGTCTCTACCTGGTTATTATGTTTACAAATATGCAAATATACAAATATACTAGAAACAAGAATAAAAAATGTTTTTACAGTATAAAAACAGAATAAAACAGTATGTGAAACAGAGCCACTATTGGGTTACGATCCCCAGTCTTCTAGGTGCAAATCCTAGACACAACCCACTAAGCCACAAGGCTGTAATAAACCAGATTGAAAACAGAATGTGCAAATAATAACAGAATGTGCAGTAAGCCAGAATGAAACAATGTGTGTAGTTTAAGGGGAAGGGGGGTGTGTGCAACACAACTAGGGGGGTATACAAAAGATATTGTCCAGTGGATAGTTCCTTTATTGTTTAAGTGGGGGTGGGAGGGGGCAGAGGCAGTGGGTTGGAGGTGTTAATCAGCCTGATGGCCTGGGGGTAGAAGCTGTCTTTGAGCCGGGAGGTCCTGCATTTCACACTCCTGTTCCATCTGCCTGATGGCAGAAGTGTGAAGAGCGGGTGCTGGGGGTGGCTGGGGTCCCTGATGGTGTTGTGGGCCCTTCTGAGGACTCTCTACTGATAAATATCCTGCAGAGATGGGAGGGCCGCTCCTGTGATGTGCTGGGCTGTCTTGATTACCCTCTGCAGTCGTCTACGGTCAGCCTGTGTGTTGTTGCCGTACCACACCGTGATGCTTCTAGTGAGAATGGACTCAATAGTGCTCCGGTAGAAGTTGCAGAGCAGTGCTGATGGCAGTTTGAATTTCCTCAGCCTCCTCAGGAAGTATAGCCTCTGCTGTGCCTTCCTGATCAGAGTGAAGGGTTTGGCGACAGCTACCAGCTACCCCCTGGTGAAGTGGTTTGTTCAAGGGGTGAAGAGGCAGCGGCCGGTGGTGCGTGCCTATTCACCTCAATGGGAGCTTCCGCTGGTGCTCAAGGCCTTGGTGTCGGACCCCTATGAGCCTCTGGAGCATTCCTCTCTACGGGCATTGTCATTCAAGACGGCTATGCTGCTTGCTTTGACCTCAGCCAAGAGGGTGGGTGAGCTGACCGCCCTATCAGTTAACCCCTGTTGTTTGTTACTCTGGGGTGACCGCAGTGGGGCGGTTCTCAGACCGAACCCTTCCATTGTTCCTAAGAACTTAGGGAGCTCATACAGGTCGAAAATTATTCGGTTGGATGCTTTCTGCTCTCCTCCCCGCATTGGGGTCAGGGAGGCAAGACTGCATCTGCTTTGCCCAGTTTGCACGTTAGCATTTTATGTTGAACGCACGGCCCCGATCAGACGCACAGAGCAATTGTTTGTTTGCTTCAGGGATGGTGTGGCTGGAAAGGCCCTGTCCAGCGTCTTGCCATTTGGTTGTGTGAGTGTATCTCTCAGGCCTATAGGCAGGCGAGACGTGACCCTCCCTCTGTCGTCCGTGCACACTCAACACTTAGTGTTGCGGTGTCGGGGGGGGGGGGGGGTGTCAAGGACATATGCACGGCAGTTCATGTCTGTTCATAAGGTTCTACCTCTTGGACATGTCAGGCTCCTTCTCAGGATCTGTGCTCGCGGGGCAACACAGGACTGGTGAAGGTGGTTAAGAAGGGTACATGTGTCAGTTCATTCAATTCATTCAAGTAAGGCTAATTAAATATCAGGTCTTTTTTTCTAATTGATTTTCAGTAGAAACTGACCAATATTTATATTTGTTTTGTTTATTTATTTATTTATTTTCTACAAATGGGTGTAACAAAAATAATTTTAAGATTACAATAATTGTTTTATAAATAAACACATTTATATTTTTTTTAATCTTTTGCACAGAAATACATCTGCAGAAAAGTTTTTTCAGTGAAATTTGATGGCTAGATAGCCAGAAATTGGCGTACTTGAACACACAGCCAATCATAGTGTGAGGATAGAAACAAATAAGACACTTTTTTCTTATTCACAAAAATTCTGACAGAGGTTGAGCATAAAAAAACAATTAAACAATTAAATTGACATTAAATTAATACATTAGAAAAACAATAATCTACAGCACATAAAAGAAAAGGGGCTTATTTCAAATTAACTTAAATGTATCAAGTAAAGAAAATAACTTCAAATCAAATACAATTTTATTTGTATAGCGCCAATTCACAACAAAGTTATCTCATGACACTTAACATGTAGAGTAGCTCTAGACCACACTCTTTATTATT
>JBBPCS010004115.1:0-11618 GCA_037974645.1 Hollardia meadi
ACCTGTGGAATGTTCCAATCAGGTGTTTTTGAGCATTCCACAACTTTCCCAGTCTTTTGTTGCCCCTGTCCCAACTTGTTCGAAACGTGTTGCTGGCATAAAATTCAGAATAAAAAAACAAAAAATCAGTGACGTGGATGAGATACAACATTACATATATTGTCTTTGTACTGTTTTCATTTGAATTGAATGTCAAAAAGAATTAGGAAATGATCACATTCTGTTTTATTAATGTGTTACAGAGCATCCCAACTTTTTTGGAATTGGGGTTGTAGATGCAGTTCTGAAAACATAAGGGAGTTATTACAATTCATCCTAAAAGAGACATAAATGACTGTACCATATTTAAGGGCACTCCTTCAATTTGGTCAGTCTGGACCAAAGTGGATGACAGACTGACAGACCAAAATTACCGTTCATTAAGCCATGTTGCCAATATGATTAAAAACAAGAAATGTATCTCTTAGCTCCAAAGTACTAACACCCAGAGAAAGATGTGTCTGTTGAGCTTGATTGTCAGGTCCCAGAGGCCAGTTTACGCCAAAGCTTTAAGATGCAATGCCCATTTTACACAATTCTAACAGAATACCTTCTACTCTCAGTCCCTACTCAAAGACAGGAGCCCAAAAGCACAGCGATGCACAGTGTTTGCACTCAGTCATTCGGAAAATACAATTACTCTCCTTCCCCTCGGCTGTGAAATTGCTGTACAACCGCTGTCATAATCACCGATAAGAGATGCATGGGGCCGGGCGTCCTCTGCCAATACAATATGCAAACGATGCCCTGCCGTTCTGCCCATCTTGTTATTGAGCAACATTAGAGTTCATAAAGATACTTAGGAAAGGCAGCAGATGTGACAGCTGTCAGTGAGTCGCCCCTGTTCCCTCCCTGCTGCTTCCTGCCAGCATTATGGTCAAGGATGCAGAGAGGCCGTGCCACACTAAATGAGTGATTAATAATACAGAAATATCCCATAGACTAGACACTAATGCAAATAAATGCATCTGGTCTAGAGCTGCCTATTCAAAACAGTTGTTCACATTAGCGTTTAGATATAAATACTATAATGACATACTATATAAATACTAGAAAATAAATTCATCTTAGCGAGACAGATTCAATGAATTATAAGCATCTCTTCCCGACCTACTATATGTTCTCAGCCCGACGGTTCATTCCTGACCTTGGAAAAAGCAGTTGACAAAACAATCTCCACTCAAGGTGCCTCTGCTTGCTTGTTCTGGAGATTTCCACTGTATTAAACATTCTTAATCAGCTGCTGAAGTTTCCCCAGCTGTTATGGAACTGTAGCATTCCAAAACTATTATTAGACCCACATTACAATTATAAACTAGCTGAATTCTTGAAATAAATTGTCGTGATTACATATATTTTAACTGAGAATTGCTACAGTGGAAAAACCAATGAATCTAACCAGATGTTCAACCAATACATCAGCCTAAAGGCCATTCCAGAAGTACAGAATGTTATACTGCAAACAACAAAGTTAGCCAGCATGAAAAAGGAAATGTTGTCCTATAATGCATGGAAAGTATTTACCTTCAGTTTTGCTGGAGCTATGTAATATAAATTTTAGATCATAGACAGACAGTCAAGCATCAGTGGCTACTTATTACTGACAGCATGGGACAAGTCTTACCTTGATGTTAAGCTGGCTGTACTCTGATAAAAACTATATATTTTTTGATGAGTCTTTATTTTCATAGTATACAGAGGTGTCAGACAGACTAACAATAGTGGTTAAGCTCTTCACTACAAGTCTCTGCAAAACGTGCTTTTCCATTTCGTCTATGCATCGATTTGTCGTCTCTCTGCAACACTCAAAATGCACTAGTAATTGCTCGTTTGTTTTTTTTTGCTCCTAAGCACAAAGACAGCAAAGACAGTGAACAGATAAAGTGTGGTGCACAGGAGAGGGAGAATAATACAGTAGGTTTGTGTATACAGCTCTACCATAATACACCTCCACACTCATGCGTGTGAACAGCGTCACAAAAGAAACAACAGTGGGCTGAGTGCTCCGTGGAGGCTCCTGAGATCCAGCAGTGGGTGGGTTCAGACAAGGGAAAGAAGAAGCAGGTCTGCCTTTCTGTGAGGAAGCTGCATTGTCTCCATCTGTGGCTCTGTACAACAGTAACCAAGCGTAGGCAGAGATGATTATCAACAAGCTGTGCCAATCTCACTCACTAAACCGTGATATTAATCTAACAAAACCAAACAAGCAATCAGGATTTTATTACCAGATGTTTTATTAGAAAAAAACATTTACACGTAAATCCAAAACAAACAAACCAGGTAAAGTGGGAGAGCCGAGGGAGAGAGCATATTAAGAGGGTATTAAGTTTGCATCTATGCAAAGTCTGTCCATAATTACCCCGCAGTGTTCAACACCACAGTACCAAAAATAAACAGGAGTTCTGAGTACGTCTCGCGTTTGCCGTGTTTTAGTCTGCTCTCCAAACTCAAATACTACTGTCTCTACGTACAGTCAACAGGTTTACATACGCAGCAATCAGTGGATGTTTATCAATACTGTGGCACATAAAGATTGTGTCTATTGGATAATTAAAAATAAAAAAATTATAGATGAGTATTTCCAATAACTTCAGTTTCTTTTTCCTCACATTGGATGTCAAAGATGCAAAGCAGATGATTTAAAGAGAATAAGCAAATAAAAAAGGATTGTTTTTATCAGACTGGTAATCACAATACTACTGTGCATGTAAACATACCCAGTGACTTTAGTTAGAGTATGTTAAGAGAAAAACAGACTGCTCCCTTTTAGTTCTTGGACTGAGGTCACAGTCGCTTCAGTCCCAAATCAGAACAGTGCGGTTTCAATGTTCTCATGTGTAAGAAAGAACTTATTGTTTGTGTGTGTGTGTGTGTGTGTGTGTGTGTGTGAGAGAGAGAGAGAAAGTGAGATTAGAAGTTGTCTACAAGGTCCATGATCCTCTTGCGCTCAGTCTCTTTGAACTCGTCGCTCTTCCCATCCCCGATGCTCTCAGCGTACTCTGCAAAAGACAGAAGTCAGAGGATGAGTTGACTTGACAGCACAGGTGTGGCGGCTGCTTGACCTTTGAGGTTACAGTGAACATACTTGGAGCCAGAAATGAACACGATCAACCTAAAGCACTGAATTAAAGGATACATTTAAAAAGGGAAATAATATACACGGCTTGGAAATTCGCCACACAGACAGAGTTCAACAGCAGAATGAGCTCATAGATATTTTATCACCAAAAATAAAGAGTGGAAGGTGAGTTTCTTTGTGTTCTTTTGTAGAAATTATGTAGAAACAGAGAATTTAAAGAGCAGCCGAACATGATCAGCACTCCCAAAATCAGAATACATTCAGTCTAAAATGATGTAAAACACAGAAAAGAATCAAATCCTTACAGTGAGAAGCTGGAACCAGCAAATATTGTGACAGTGGATGTGGTTTTTAATGGAGGTTGTTAGTTTAACAAAAATATACACCCATTTGTGAAAAATGAGGGCAAAAACAAACGTGTTGCGTTCATATTTCTGTCCACTGTCATAGAAAATATACAGAAATGCATCATGGTGGATGTGTATATAATAGAAGGGGGCCTAGATGAATGTAAAGTTGTTCTGTGTCTGATGAAAAATGAGAAAACTATTGACAGAAAACGGGCTGTTTGAAGAGGTTGTTTGAAGTGTCCCTTTTGAATGCACTTATGAGACACTTCCTACCTTGATACCGTCAGGTCTGTAAGGTGTCAGGCTTTGTTTGAGTTGTTTGAGTTGAGGGGTATCAGGACATTTGAGTTCCTGATACCCCTATTAAGTATGAATTCTGCTGATTGTAGCAAGGTATGTATGATATCTGTGTGTTTACATTTGACTGAATAAGAACTGTGTTACATTTGCGGGCAGTTTTGGCAACCACTAACACAGTGAACCTGAGTGGATGGTAACTGGTTGGTAATCCAGGCTTGTTCCTCAGGGGGAGATTTGCCCAATGATCTCGACTCACCCCCATTTAAAATACTGAATAATGAGAAAGAAGAAGTCAATAGATGCAGTAACTTCAGGGAAGTGAAAACCCTTTTCAGTCAATCGCATTGTAGTCACTTGTGAATAACAGTGAAATTAATTTCTTCTTTGTATTTTTCAGGACAAAGCTGAGAGTCAGTGCATTAAAGAGCAACCGTTATTCAAAAGCCTTTTACTCTGGTCTAGACAGTGTCTACACTGTCCATTACTTTGTAACAAAAAGTCAAATTGCAAGATCTTTCTTTGAAACGATGCTTTAGAACTTTAGAGGTCCCTTGCCAGAGACTTTTTCTGAAATGCTCGCCGTGTCCTCTGGCTGTGAACAGTAACAGGTTCAGGTGTACTGGCTCATACTTCATTGTGTGCTTCTGAGCATTTGACTGTTTTCTTCATTTCTTGTGTCTACCTCCCACACGAGGCCTTTGAGACAGTCAGACGGTTGGATTTCTAATGTGCAGAAAGAGAAAGTTGCAGCTGCCGCAGCCTCAACAGCATCCGGGCATTCGCTCTGTCTCTCAGCCAGCTTCTGAGGCAGGGATTATACATTAAACCCAGGGATGCCGAGACAGAAAGATGAAAAAGACTATTTTTCTTTTTTCAGCAGAGAGTAGAGAATGAAGAGGGCTTTCCTGACAAGAGCCCACAGGGTTTAGAAGGACAAAACATGGCTGTCAAAGACGACAAGGAGATTTTGTTTTTTGAGGGGGGTAGGAGTGTTTTCAAGTTATTAGATAGTACATAAAGGATGGTGACAGACACAATGTGAGTGGGGAGGGACCTCCGAGATTTTGTAGAGGAACCGTACTTGTAGTTATGAGTGCTAGAAGAACACACAGACATACTTAATTTTTGGTTTAATATAACTAGGGACTTACTTTTGTAGTTTTGGCCATCATTTGTATGATGTAATAACAAGGCACAAACCAATGCAATTGCTCAGATCTGGAAACACCGAGCCCAATCACTAATACGAAGTATAACTGCACAACAAACGTTCGAAAAACCTAAAACTTAAAGTGCGAGCATCTGGATTGTCTGCACAGAAAACCGGCGAGCTTGCTCAACTACACTGTTGAACCTACTTTTACATTTCACTTTCACTTCTTCTTTACTAAATAAGTCTTATGTTTTTAAATGATTGACAAAACTACCCAAAAAACAGGTTTTAATGAACTAGAGTTATCCTTTAAGGTATTCAGCTGACAACAAGATTGAATTCCAAAATCAAAATTACTACCATACCAGTTTTCTACTCTAGTATTACCATCAGAAGTGAAAGTACTGGTCCTGCAGAAAAATGTCCCCAATGATTGACATATTATTATTATTATTATTATAATTATATATAATATTATTATTATACACCTTGATATCATTATTATATGATATCAAGGTGTAAGAGGCATTTTACTGTCGATAGAGGTATAGCTAATTCTACCTTCTTTATATGTAAAGAGCTCAGTAGTTCAGTTCAGAGGTTCTTCAAAGGGTCAAAGATAAATCTGATTGTAAGATGTAAGATGATTATTGGGAAGAAAAACAAAATTCTGAAACACAATTTGCAGTAATTCTTTGAACTTTTCTGTAATTTTTGGAGAAACTGTATAAAATCACTCGTCAGTGCAATCACAAAACAACACAAAGACATCTAAAACATCCAGGAGCCATGAAATGAAGAGGAACAAAAGCACTCTCTTTCTCTTGGCATTTACTACATTAGAAGTATAAAGTAGTGTAAATCGGAAATACCCAACTAAAGAACAACTACCTCAAAATTGCACTTAGCTACAGCAGTTGAGTAACTGTACTCAGTTACTTTCCACCAGTGCATGACAGAGAAAAAAATAAATCAGGCAGGTATGTATTAAGTCCAGCAACATCAGATATCAGCAGAGGCAGAAGGGAGGTAGACCAGAACAGTACGTGAACAGTTTCTTGAGATAGAAGTTTTCAGTTCAAAAGACACACAGTGTGACAGCAGTCCAACTCTGAAGTACAGAGGTCACTCCATCATTTTGGTATTCTGAGGAGAGTTGGGCCAACAAAGGCCACAAAGTTGGGAGTAAAGTTATAGAAGTGTAAGGCTGGACCAATCTCTGGAGGTATGGGAGGGTAGTTTTGAAGATATGCAGCTTCGGCTGCAGCCTTGAATGGCACCGCCGGGGATTTGAATTTGATCCACAGACGTGTGGGATGTCACTGAACTAAAAAATGGCACAATTTTAAGGTTGACTGAGAAAAGCAGGTAAGGAGACACGGAGAAAGCTCAACAAAAACATGAAAACGTACAGCTTCTTTCATTGTCAGCCTATCATTGTGCCCATGTGTGTGTCGCCATGTCTATAAATGACGCTGCAGTCTGCCACACAGACAGGAAGGTCAGAAATACAGTGACTCTTCTACTCTCTGCAGAACCTTTTCTTTGGCATGCTGGTACTCTCTCCTTCTGTCACCACGGCAACGCAGCAGAGGACAATAGAGTACTGAGCATCGCCATTACTCAGGTCGGTGACTGAGACTGATCTGCCATGAGTACAAGGAGAATCACTTCCAGGAGCGAGTTTCTGCAGCAGCAGTAGCCAAGGATAGGGACTCATAAAGGTAGGACTTATAGTGTGATTGCAGCTGCAGCTGACAGCATTGGTGGTGTAGGCCAGGATATACGCAGGTATACACAGATGCTGTCTCCTTGACAACAATCGAAGATTAAGACTTAAAGCACGGTGAGCACTTTTTAATCGTAGGACCTTGTAAATTAGCCTATGTTAATAAAATATGTCAGGGCTCAACATTAGGCCTACTGTTTGTCTGTTACTGAAGAAACAGTCAGTTTGAATTGTGCTACACAATATATCGTTTCAGCATCAACATCACAATTTGCCCATGTGCACTACACGCACTGGGCATGCAATTAAGGCAAATTAACTCAAACACATCATGCTACAACTTTTTACTGCTTTACAGTCAAAGAAAAACTCACAAGGTTCTCAGTTTCCATGATTTATCTACAAGAAAAGGATGTTAATCTTTTAAAGCTGTTTATCTTCCACCACATAAATTAAGCATAGGCCTAAATATGAACATCGTTAGAAATGGTAAATTAGCCTACGCATAAAGAACACAACTGCGATACACAAGTCCATTTGTAAAGTTTATTATGAAAAGTTATGTTTTTCCCAAACACCTCTCCATCCGTTTCCTCCCCTTATGTATATACCCACTTCTTCGGGGACCACTACACCACTCACCAGGGCTCATTTAAAACACTCTTCCACCAGTCTGAAACTGGTCTGATCCAGCTGAATGGACAGCTGGCACAAATGATCCTGTAGTGTGTTACATATAAAGTAGTTCCTCAGAGCTCTGTTAGCATTATCTAATCAGTTTATGAACTACCTGTGACATAACCTACCTAAAGTTTCTGCAGTAGAAAAGCTCACAGGCAGTTTTTAACATTAGTGAAATCGACGTTCTTCCTTCCAGCGTGCTAAGCCTTCTTTCCTGCTGCTGCTCCTCATTCAGAGAGCTGCAGGCATTAAGGTCAAGATGACAGAGCCGGGGACACACTCTGCATGTGCTTAACCTTTTTCTGCAGTTTCACATTGGAAGGACGGGGCACTTGAAATGGGAGACGGCTCCACAGTGCGGTCTAATGGAATTGGCGAGGGCACACATGAGCCAAAAACACATATAAAACAGCGGCTTAATGGCATTACACAGTGCAGATGCAGATGGACACGCATGCGCACGCACACACACACAATCTGTGAGAGATAAATAAAGTCAAGATCATGCAAGGTCAAGTACACACAACATGCAAATTAGTATGTATAAAGTGCTGCATTTAAATATACACATGCAATGGCACACATGAATACAAAGTGAACATATACAAAGCTGCATAGACTTTCTCTCAAAGATATGTTAAAATGCAAAACATATGCACATGAAAGCAAGCCAGGACATGTATGCACACACGAAAAAAAAAAAAAAAAATCATGTTAGTAAGCAAGAACATACTGTGGAAACTATCCCGACAAGCAAGGCACACGTGTATGCAAATATACAGATGAGGGGAGCACAATCCAACACGCACACACAGTGAGGACTGGAGAACTGCCACGCTTGCTGGCACCGCCATGCGTGACGGATGGCTCTATCTACAGTGCTACATGCCATCGAACAGTGGCTCGTCCTTAAGCCGACAATGATACAGGAAGGATGAATGTCACATTGGAAAGAAAGTAACGCACCTGCCAGGTATTTAAAAAAAACAAACAGAAAACAAATACGACAGGACAGAAAATGTTTAGGACAGGGGGAAAACACAATGAAGGACAGACGGACAGCCTCAATGACAATATCATTAAATTAAATTAAAACACATATTTGAACGCCAGGATGCATTTCTGCATATTGTTTTGCCATCTTTACACAAGTAATGTGAATAAAAAGCAATAAACACTTGTGTCTACACCTCTACCATGTGCTGGAGTTTACTCTGGATTTATTTATTGCTGCCATAACTTTAAAATTAAATGAGTTTTCCAGCAAAATGTGCACACTTCAGGACCTTCAGGCTATATTATTTCCCATCTCCTCCTCTGTTCCTCTGCTCCAGTAGGTCCACTTACGGTCACAATTAGAGGACTGTGTGACCATTAATGTTTAGTTTAAAGCTGCGTCAATGTACAAAAGTATACATGCAAAGAGGGGATGTATCAGAAAAAAACATGTACAAACTAGAATTGCCGCCTCGTGGTTGTATGCCTACGCACACCAATGAAGTTGCAATTTCCATCCATGTCTGTCCAGACTCATGTAATATATGAGGTGTAAGAGAGGGAAATGATGAAAATTATGATGATTATGAAATTATGAACTGTGTTTCTGTAGGCTACATGAATAACACACTGCATGTACCTGGGGAAATTCCCTGTATTGTTTTCATATTGCATTATATATGGCTGGGAAAAAAAAATCGCAAAGTCAGTTTTTTCCAATATCTTGCAGCCTTAGCCTGAATATCCTCTGAATATACTTAGGGGGACCAATTTAGCAGCAGGGGGTTTGGGGTGGAGTATCTGGCTCTGAAATAGCTTTAGGCTATAAGCTGCAGGATATAAACTGCAAAGAAGCTACAACACACATCTTCAACGCGGCAACACAGAAGATCTATACAATCTGTCACAGTGAAGATGACCTTTGAGCTTTTGGAAATGAATTCATCTTCAATATCCTGTTAAGAATTCATAAGCTAATTATGACAACATTTCAAACAAATGCCTGAGTTATGACTAAAAATGTGTTCATGAGGTCACAGTGACCTTAAGCTTTGACCTCTGTCCACAAAAATCTAATAAGTTCATCCTCGGCTCCAAGTCAACATTTGTGCCAAAGTTAAAGAAATTCTCTAAAAGCTTGAGGATATGGTGATCACAAGAATGGGACAGAAGTGAGGTCAAGGTGACCTTGACCTTCGACCTCTGACCACCAAAATCTAATCATTTCATCATTGGGTCCAAGTGGACAAGAGGATATTGCGTTCACAAGATGGGGATGGACTTGAGGTCAGTCACATCCGTCTGACTGACCTCACCAAATTTAAAGAAATTTACTGAAGGTGTTCCTGAGATTTAGAGAGATAAAAACAGTGGCTTGAATGATGTAAGTAAAAGAAAAACTACTCATTTTGAAAAAAAATAGCAACTGAGAGTTGCATTTTCACAGCAGTTTCAAAATTTGCCCAGGCCCTTTTTTCTTTGTTTGCCAGAATAAGGATGAATGACATCATTCATAGTATTTCATGATATTCTAACACGACCACAGCCACAGCCAAAGAGCAGTGTTAATGTTATTCTATTTAGTCAGATGTGAGGGCCAGCTCAACCTGTAGAGCTGATATGGACACACATTTTAAACCATAGTGGGCAAAATCTATTAATTGCTTCCTTCATTCAATTCTTCCTTCCTTCCTTCTTTAATTCATTCATTCATTAATTCCTTCCTTCTGTCTTCAATCAACTTAAATGGAAAAAATACAGTGAAATATTGGTGGTACTTTGTTTTGTCAGTTACTGCATATAATGTAATTTCTTAAAATTTCATTTTGTGCCTTAACTGAAGATGGGTCTTTATTCTCTATTAACAGAGATGGTTTTATTTCTAATTCACCCCATTATATAAGTATACTTGATTATATTTTAGTAAGTCATAACAATAATTTGTTCCCAGTTCCTCTATATGTTTCACATTAAAAGTCTTTAGCAGCGTGTGTGGGGACCATAATCTCCTTGTTGTGAAAAACCTGCAAGAAGTGATGCAGTAAACAGCAGATTACCATAGAGAAAGCAGCAAAATAGAACTGATTGTTGGTTAATTTGTCAGTGAGTGAGATGAGTGTTTCTGTTAAAAAGAGACACTCAGGGAAACAATTGTGCAGAGTATGACCTGACCACGTCGTTTGACAGAATTATTAATGTGAACGAAAACATACATACATACAACAATACATGTAGTGGTACTTTTAGGACCCTGACCTTTTTTTTGACACAGCCTTTATTTGTTTGTTACTAAAGCTGGTGAGAAGTAAGTGCTGTATTTTATTTAAGATATGTCTGTATTGAAGAAAATTAAGTAACTTACCTCTCATGATGTGACGAACTACTTTGACAGAACCTCCTCTTAGGTTAAGAATTTGATGAACCCTCTGCTGCAGCTAAAGGCAGAGAAAAGAAGATCAGGAACAAACTGAAGTTTTAAAAGTGCACTCAAAATGTGTTTTCACTACAATATCAGTTTGTGTGTGTGTTTATATACAAAATTCACATTTTATTTATCTCTCTCTTTTGCAGCTGTTCTAGATTTTGCGGGGGTTGTAAAAAAAAAAAAACACTGTTTCACAGCCGCTTCTTTCACAGTGTAAGCTTATGGAAAAAAGTATTTTTGGCCTGTGTGCGTCACATGACATTGTAATTACACTGTTTAGCCACTATGTCAACTTGGATTCAAAGCCTGGCACACTTCCTGGGGGCTTGGTTGAGCCGCCTTAGATTGTGAACATTTGATAACTAACACTACAGTATGTGGGATTGTTAAAAATATCTATATTCATCTATATAGGCCTATGATGTGTTCCAGTAAATAGTTTAACACAGACACTGACGGCATCTAGCGCTGATATGATGATGTCAGCCACTGCCGTGGGAAACTTGAAACTTACACACTGTTTTCACAAAGATGCCCAAACACTGTTTATCTTTTTTGAAAAATAGAAAAATCTGCACAACAAATAAAAACACATTAAACTGAACTGAAAATGTTGAAAGGAGCCACTGATTTACTGATTTTTTTGATGTGTACCTGTGATATCCCCGAGTTGCTGATCTCCACCATTATGTAGCAAATCAACTGAAGGACAAACAGTCCTGCGTCCAGGCGGCGGAGGTAGAACTCATCCTCCATGTTGTCATCCAGGATCTCCCCCCGACGAACCATCTCCTGCACACACACACACACACACACACACACACACACACACACACACACACACACACACACACACACACACACAC
>JBBPCS010004116.1:0-11618 GCA_037974645.1 Hollardia meadi
AAAACGTATTTTTATCAGAGAATATCTCAGCACTGTCCACTTACTGCACTTTGGGACTTCACTCCAGTTTCCAGCTAAGCAAAAGATGGACTTTTTATTGTCTGCTCCCTCTACAGTATATCCATCTTCACATTGATATTGCACTTCTGAATCTTCAGCAAACAGCTCCTGGTACGCCTGATGAATGATGACGGCATGAGGGATTTGAGGGGGCTCGCCACATGTATTGATACTTTCTGTAAAAATAAGCACATTTGTCATCAGTAAGTATAGATGCTCAGATGAGTGGCTACTCAGTTGGTAAGAATTCAAACCTAAGAATTTCAATGTACAGCCCTGATTCCAGTTGGGACGCTGTGTAAAACATAAATAAAACAGAATGTCTAATTTGCTCATCCTTTTTGACAATATACTCGATTGAAAAAAGTACTAAGTATGAAAATATATTTAATTTTTTACCTCATCAACTTCATTGATTTTTTTGTAAATTTATGCTTATTCTGAATTTGATGCCAACAATACGTTTCAAACAAGTTGGGACAAGAGCAACAAAAAACTGGGAAAGTTGTGGAATACTAAAAGAAAACAACACCTGTTTGGAACATTCCACAGGTAAGCAGGTTCATTGGTAACAGGTGAGAGTATCATGATTGGAGCATCCTCGAAAGGATGGGGCGAGGTTCACCACTTTGTGAAACGTGATTGTATTAATACCTGGGCTCAGGAACACTGTTGGTGATAAACAGTTTGTTTGCAGATGATTACATTCTGTTTTTATTTGCATTTCACACAGAGTCACAACTTTTTTTTTGGAGTATGGGGTTTCTAGACACTGATATTATTTTTAGTTATGTAGTTTTGCAGCTAACTGGTATAGAACATGACACACTTACTGTCGCAGACTGGCACAGAGGACCATGTTCCGTTTATACATATGGCTGTGGCATCCCGGTCTTTGTATTCATATCCTTTATCACATGTTATTCTAATTTTGTGTCCTTCCTCATACCAACCATGTGAGTTTTTTCTGTATTTTGCATTTGGTATCTCTGGTGGAATGCAGGCGTCTTCATCTGAGGGAAAAAAAAAAAGTTTTAAGATGGTGTACCATATGAGGTGTTTACTGACAATCGACAGCTAACTTTAGCGTAGCCTTGATGAATGACCACTCGAGGAAGTCGAGTCCTTAAGGCTTACCAACGGGATTTAGGCAAAATTGCCAATAGCCAGCTGCTAAGCAGATTTTGTCAATACGAAAATATTTTGGTTACAGAAAATATTTTTAAAAAAATTTAATGTTAGTTATAGGAAAAATTATGTATTTGCAATGGACTAGTTGCACAGTAGACATTTTGATATGTCATAGCAAACTCACAGGTGTATTAATGACTGCTGCATTCCATTTAGAGAAGGTCCTGCTATTTAGCCTTTTTTCACAGTAGCCATATTGACATGAAATCGTAGGTAAACACAAGGTTTAATTAATAAAATTAATTGAGGTTTGGTTCCATTTAGTGTAGCAGAGCCTATAGATTGAACAGGAGCAGGAGCGGCACCTTGCCTCTGTTTGACTGGCATGGAACAGAACCTTAATTAGCACCACTGGTTACACCCTATTTCATGTCATGGCTGCTCTGAGAAAAGTCTACACTTAATGGAACCGAGCCGTTGTTAAGTCTACCTGCATTTTTCCTTCTGTGACAATTAAGTCACAATGTCTGCTGTGCAAACAGTCCATTTGTTTGGAATTTTCATTTTATCAAGTATGCTTGGATTTTTTGGATGCTTATGACAGAACAGATGATATAACAGTTAAATTCTTAAATGTATTGCTAGGCTCAACATTGAACAGTATAATTCACAAATGTAATTACAGTTAAGTGGACTTTCGTCCCTTTGCAGTATTTTAATATTGAATAAATAATAGGTGATTAAAAAAAACCCCCATGAAACAGAACAGGCGACATACAGTTTAAGTTAGTGAGAACAACCAAACCAATGGATATATTATAGAACACTTACCTATACATTGTGGTTCATGAACCCATGCGCCATTTTGACATGTGCTTGTTGCCCACCAACTGTCCACTGCTGGTTTACGTCCGTTATCACAGGCATAAGTGATCTTGGTGTCATGAGCATACGTTTCACGTTCAGGGACACAATAACCACCAATCAGTCTGGGAGCAGCACAAGGCTGAGCTGCACTTTGTGCTGAAACAGTGATAAGTAAGAGAGCACTATACTGAAAAGCCTTTTTTTAAACATTGAAATGATTTGTGATAGAATTTTATGTTCTTACCATGTAGCGCTCCTGGAAACCAAGCCAAAAGAACAAATCCGAGATATCTCAAGCACATTTTGTCAGGAATTAAAATCAAAGCAGAGCAAAGAGCCCAGTTCAGATCAGATCCGGTTAATGATTGTTGAGGGCTTCACCCCCAAAAGGTAAGAAATGTGAAGTCAACACTCTCTGTGACTAAGACTCTGACATCATGCTGTTGCTCTGAAGCCAACACACTGATAAAATGCAGCAAGCATATACATTACAAACATAGAACACTGCCCAGTTCTTAAAAATAAAGAAAATTTTATTTATAATTTTTTATGTCTCATAATATGACCTAATTTAAAATGATAAAGTTTCTTATTTTATAAGTCAGAGTTAATAAAGTCATATTTGTAAGATACTCCCTCATAATTATAACTTTCTCTATATTAAAAAGTAGTAATACAGATTGTGGTATTATAGCTTTAGTTTAAACTCTTCATTTATATATGCAACATGTCAACAAGTTTCTTCCCCGTTTGTTGACACACAGTAGCACCCACAACAGTGATTTATTTGAGTCCAGATTTCAAAATGATTTCCCGGACTGCCGCGATCAGAGGTCAGCATTAGGAAATACCAAACACAGTTAGGCCAAAGGTCAGACTGCAGCAACAGAGGTAAATTATATTTTTTTAAAAATAAAATAATATATATATATATATATTTGATTATAAATCAAAAACAGACCATTAATCAACCTCCATGTGATGTATCAAAATGACTTTTTGATCTTTGAGGCTCCATGTCAGTCCTTGATTGCCATCTGCTGGATCCTCCTGTGCTCTGCATCCCTTTACCTTGTCAATTACGAGTTCCTGAACATTTCAGAGCAGCATACTGTATTGTTGTGTGTGAGGGGACAGACATGGACATGCAGTTTAAGTTTTTAGTTTCACAAGCTACCTCTCAGAGTTTCATCATCAGAAAACAGGAAATGGTCTACTGTACCTTTAAATTTAATACATTTAAATAGAGAAGTTATTTGGGGTGTCTGTGCGTGTGTTTGTGGGGGTCTTATGGCATGTTTTGTTTAAAAGTATATGCCTATTTAATTGAATATATACTGCAAATTGCATTCAGCAGCACATTCGTCCATCACATGTAGAGTCTCTGCATGTGATAGACCCTACACTTGCATTATAGTGCTGGTCAACTGAGACATACATCTTTCTAGCGCATTCTTGTGGAATTTAAAAGTGGGGAAAGGTTTTTTCCCCAAATAGCTCATCATTTTTGTAACTTTAAATTTACTGACTGTATTATGTTCTTGACCCATATGGACAAGCTTATCGACTGCCTCTGTCCCAACATGATTACAATTTAAGAATCAGTTTGATTTGTTTTAGCTAAATTATAGCCAATTAATAATTGAGGACAGGACTGCTTTTTTATGAGAATATCACAAAAACCAAGCCAGCTACAGCTTGGTGGCGGATTTTCTCTTCTGCTGGGTCAACAGTCAGATCAGGCAGCAAGTACAATCTAAGCATCCAAGAGGAAACGTTGGCCACAATTATTTAATGAAATTTAAAAGCTTAATATTTCAGGTAACAGCTACACACAGGGGGGGGGGGGGGGGGGGGTGAAATGGCCCCCCCCCCCCCCCCCCCCCCCCCCCCCCCCCCCCCCCCCCCCGAGACAGGTCCCTGCAGATAAAAGTAAAAATATAACGTATGACATTTCTAAAAACAAAACACCATTAAAGAAAACAAGTTGACAAAACAATAAACATATTTTAAGAAACACATTACTAAATCAGAAAATCAAAAAACAGTTTATTTTTTAATAAAACGCTGTTGCATTTTCAAAATTTGTTCTGGAAACATTCAGCTGTGGGCAAGTTTTTTCACTGCCAGAAAACAGTGTTGTTAAAATTTCCTGCTTAAAGGTTTTATATTTTAGTAAAGAGTTAACAGTAATTTTTTCCTGCCTTCTCAATAATAATATCTTCTGCTGATTTATTATCAAATAACATGTTTTTTGATATATTTTTTCACTACTCATTGTTTTTGGAGCTGTAGTGGTAAAACCCAGTTATGTCGACAGTCAACCCAAAAACATAATGCCTCCGGCCACGTCTGTTGCCGGCATAAAAGCATAACAAAACCAACATGAAACCGAGAATAAGCTTATTGATAAAGTGAATACCAAACATGTACAACAGGTAGTAGACAGTATTTGTTTCTCTGAGGCTTTATTGTCTATTTTCATGTGATGACATAAAGCATTACTTTCCATCACTTTTCTCCTTTAGCACAATACCAACAAAGAAGAAAAAGACTTTAACAAGGCCATTGAATGACCAAGAAATGTGCTGTCAAAAACTGAGCTAGGAACTGATTGAGATCAATTTACTGAGCTAGAGCAAAGTAGTTTTCTCAAGAGTTAACAAATCACGCAACCGCATCATCCCCTCTGCTCAAAGCAGAGCTTTGGCTCTAACAGATTTTATAATGTATGTACATTCAGACCACAATCCCGAAATAAAATCAAAAAGATAAATGTAAAGGAAGTCTCTTTCCTCAAACTAAGTGGCTGTTTTGTCATTTTCTCTCAATGTGAACACTTGTGAGTTAAATTTACTGACAATTAACAAAGAAGCAAACCTCTTCTCCCTCTGGTGCCATCATGTGGCTTAATATCTTCGTTTCCGCAGTAGGTTTACTTTTTATATAAAACATATTTTGGTTTTTTTTTTTTTTTAACTACATGAAAACATTAGAAAACAATTACAACAAAAACACAAAAATCCCCTAAACCTCCTCTCTGGTGTCCAGAGCAACATATCCAGCGCATTGTATTAGGAGTCATCGAGGAAGTGTTGGTGGAAGTCCACTGGATTATCTGTCTTCCTTCTCCTGTTAAAATGGGGATCATGTTGGAAGATGGCAGGGCAGCTGAATGAGAGGGGGCTACCTCTGCAAGAGGTGGACTGAGGAGAGTTGGAAGGTTGGAAATGGACGCTGCGATATGGGCTCAGAACCTGAGGTGAGATTTGTGTTTTACCATGTATCTGATAAACAAGAAAGAGAAGAAATGAAATGTGAGTTTGTGCAATTTGAAACATAATACAGTAGCACAGAAAAACAGAAGCACAGAAGACAAACAAACAGATGTGTTTACATAAACATGCACAAGAATAAAGCCAGACCTGTCGAGGGTTTCCCAAAAGCGCAGGAAGACCGGCCGGTCCAGATGGCGCCTGTGGCGGCTCAGCTCCAGGACGGTCACGTCCCACTTCTGAACGTTGGGGTCCGTCTTTGCCTCGTCATACTTCAAATGAAAGGCTCGAACTGGAGGGGAAACATGCATACATTCATATAGATTTATACAGGTTGAGGGCAAAAGTAAACAAGCTGCCATCACTGCGGTGGCGCCTCACTTTTAAATCCGCACAATAAAAGTGTAATGTGTGAAAGGATTTTAGATGGAACATGACCAGGAGACCCTGTGGAACCCGTTGTTCATTGAAATTCTATTTACAAAAAGGCTATAAAACAAAACACTATTTTCCACATAATTTACTCCAGTTTTAACAGACACCTAGATACCTTTATACCTGAAAATAACAAACCACAATATATCTTGTTTTTATTATCTAAAACCCAAAAGACTTTCAGTTGCAATCATAACACAAAGAAAAATCCTCAAATTGGAGGAGCAGGAACACACATTTTTGGGTTTCTGCTTGAAAAATGACTCAATTGTCTAAAGGTGCCGTTACTGTACAATGAATCAGCTACAGTACACAATGGCGTGCTGTTTGCTGCAGAATTAAGATATACCTTCTAAACTGGGTTGTAATTCTACCAAGTTTCCTGTTGCACTTCTGAAGGATTTTTTTGGCTGTAAAGATTCTCATTCATCCAGGTCATGGATTTCATGTTTACATAAGACGCACAGACTGAGGCTACCCAAGATTGAGAAGTATATATATATTGTACGTGTACCTCTTTCTTCTAATCTTAATGCAACTTTAAGATGGAAGGAAAACAAGACAGTAATACACTGGACCAATTATCACTCTCATTTACATACTGCAACCATTCTGTCAACATTAGCAACCACAAGCTGGGGCCTTGTTACAAGTATGGTAACAATTTCTAAAAAAGATTCAGTCTGTATCACTCACTTTTGGCAAATATGTCGACAGGAGATCCATCGGGCAGCAGCCACGGCCAGCCTTTGAACTGCCAGGCAGGACCCTGCACAAACACAGCCACCACTCGGTCCCTGTAGGAAGAAACATTCACAGGTTGTAATGAAAATACAACAAAGCTCTCCCCACAAAATTAATAAACAGGACTACGCAGAGGCCAGAATTCTTCAGTCATATGTCAAACACTAATGACTCAGGCCTCATTCAGACCAAACCAGGCATTACGGTGGTTAATGCAGGGTTGTATGGCCGTCTTGGAGGACACAACTGGGAGTATCACCATTTCCGCCTCTTGGCTTGGGAGTAACAACTCTTATAGAGAGGCTTTCTCAATCCACAACAAGTTTGCAGAGTATTTCTCCTCCCTGTTGGTGCATCTCCTGGCAGCAAATTTTTGAGGCACAAAGCAACATAATAGAAACTCGGAGCAAGTTGTAAACGGCTTGAACAACAACACTGTTAACGAGCCAGTCTGTTCGGCGGGTTATGTGATTGATCACTGCATCGTGACATTGGGTGGCACTGCTCCAAACGCTGAGTTTGTTTCAACTTTTTGCCGCAGGGCTATTGCGTTTTATTTTTTCTTTCTGAAAACCAGCCTGCACTGCCGTAGCCTAAACGCACTACCAATACTCAAAATGAATGGAGGACTGGTGTTTTTGTCGTAACGCCTGATTTATTCTGAATGAGGCCTCAGTGTCACAGACGCTGGTGTCAACAACTGAAGCATCTGAAGAGTGGACTGATAAGCGTTCCTATCAAACTCAAGACTCATAATAAAAGAACAAGTAAGTTAGAAATTTTCATGCTTTGCAAACCCTAGAGCCCTTGCTGATTCTCTCCACATAAGGTTCCTGTTTGATGTAAAAAACATGAATAATCCATGAACCAAACATTAAATAAATACGCACCAGTCCTGTGGAGCCAGTTTCAGCGGCTGATCAATGATACGGTATGGCACAGTGACGCTCAGTGTTGTACCACCAGGCTGGATCTGGTCTTTGCGTCTCTGAAGCAGAACCTCATTGTCACGCTGGATGCCCTGCTTCTTCTTTTCCTCTGATGTGACAAACCTGTTACGGTACAAACAGTTTATACCTTCTCATTTCAGGCGTTACCTTCAATTAACTGATTACTAAACGCCTCCCTCTAACAGAAATTGTCCAACTGAATCTTGGCAACAGTTGATAAGTTTGTGATACTTTTCTTTTTTTTCCCCTCTCCAAATCTAAAAATACAAGAGCAAAATTGTGAGGAACTGATTTAATACTGTGTTTTCTGCTCTAATGTAAGTTGCAAATGTATGGAAACAGGTTTGTGCCGAAAAGATCAAACAAAACTTTTTAAATATCAAACAAAAATAAGAAATTTAGAGAAAAAAAGTCACTGAAGCAAAAACAAAACAAATGTAACCTCAAAAGTAAAACTTATAACTTGCAAACAAATCATTTATGTATATTCCAAAAAATATGAAAGAGCGTTAATGCTCAGAAGAAGGCTCTGTGCCTAAATGTGCAAGCGTTTATCATTTTTGATGTGAGCCAAATAAACAAGTGAGTATTTTGTCCTCTTTTGAGAAATTTGAGATGTGCTGCCCCTTCATATTTTTTGGAATATACTCACTGGCTCCACATTATCTAATGTCCTCTAGCTAACTTTACTGGATACCCATGGGATTAATAAAGTGCAAGTATTGATCATAAACATGGTCTGTACTCTACTAGATGCTTTGTTGTTTAGTTGTGTTCAGTCAGAAGTAAAGCTAAGCTTAGCAATGATTCAACTTGAGAAGTTGAGTAATGGAGTCACTATTGGAGCTGAGAGGGTCCCATCGATGCTGATTAATCTGTCTTCCTTTACAATGAATAGTGTTAAAAGTGCATCAGTATTCTCCTTCCGGGCTGCTGTGTATGTGCAGCATCTTCTCATGCAACCGTTACGTAACCACGAACAAACAATCACTGTGCTGTTAGCACATTTCTTAAATGCTGCACAGAGAAAGGGGAACTTGTGCTACTGGGTGTATCAAGGCACAGTGTGCATTCAGTACATGATGTGTTCATGTGTACTTCAGTTAATTCAATTTATTACCAAGGAAGGAATATAACTGGTTTAAGCTTGCATAGCATGATACCTGCACTGATTTTATCATTAAATTGAAAAACTTTAAAGCAATCATATATATGTATGTATAAACATCAACACACAACAGCATTTCTAAATGTTTTGATGATGAAAAGTTTTAGTTCGAGCTAGAACCAAGATAATAATCATCCTCCAATCTCTGCCCCTCAACATTCAAACTTATCTAGTATCTAATGATGATGAATTTGACAAATAGGATGGGTGTATCACAGAGATCAATAGACCCTACCCTGTGTTCACTTTAAAAAAAAACAACAACAAATAATACAAATCTTCCCTAACAGTGCAACAGTCTCATGACTTGTGAAAGCAGTGCCACTAGACTTTCTGCACCCATTTAACAGGATCATTTGTATTGGTTTACATGTTTTGAGTGAGCCCGCTCCTGTTTCGTGTAACAGTTTTGACATGACATACTAAATAGCACAAAGGACATGTGGAAAACAATGACCCTATGAAAGAGTCGATGCCTTAGGTTCATGAAAGTTATACAGTTGGCAGATTTAAAGACAAAACAAAGATTAAAATAGCAAAAGGTATGTACACTTACTTAAGATCCTGCAGAAGATCCTTAGCATTGAGCATTGTGATGAGTGAGGTGGTGGCAGCAGGGATGATGATGATGGGTGTCCGGGACCCTTTTGTGAAAGTTATAAGAAAAGCTCTTAAAAACCGGTAGTGTTGAATATACAGTCAAATAAAGGCAGTTACATGACAGAACGGTAAGCCAAAACAGATATCACAGACAAATAGTGTACAGTACACTGTAATTTACATGAATGCCGTAAAACGTAGTATCTATATGCATGAAAGTAATATACCTTTCTTCTGATTTGGTGGAGGTCTGGCTTGTGAAACTAGAGGGGAAAAAAAAGACAAGAAAAATATGAAAATAGTAAGTACACATACACACATACTGGATATAGATAGCATTACAATTCACAGAGTGGGTTAAATAATGATAGATGATCCTCAGTTCTTTGCCGTTTTCTGTTACGAGGTACTCCTGTTATGATCAATTTTTCACCAATAATTTATAAATGAACTGAACAGGGCTAAACGGCTCCACTAACTGCTTAATTGGAATAATTAGTACAAATATTAAATGTATTAGCTGGACGTATAACTAAATGATTGCACAGAAATGATAAAAAAATATCTAGGCTGCAAACGCTGAACTCCTGTATTCTTTTCTTTAGACATTCTTGTCTTTATTTAGAAATTTTTTACTATCGAGTTAAGCTCCTCTAATTTATATCACAGCTGTAAGGTAGATGTGTCAACCACTCAGGTCATTACTCACAACACAGACTGATAGCCCGATTCTGCTGTCACATGCTCTCACATATTCTCCAAAAAAAGAGCTGCATGGGAGCATCCTGGGTCAGTATTTTGTGATGAGTGAAAAAGACGTGATTCTTCTCTCCAAACAAAAGTCCCTTTCACAGAGACAGCTGCATCTGGAAATCATGTGCATATTTTCTTTGGGATGGCCATGAGTGGCAAAAGTTGATAACACAGAAAAGGCGACCTGACTGGAGTTCAAAAGTGTGCCAATAAATAAGTATAGTATAAAGTATAAAACCTGGTTGGACTCCAAAAATTATCAGTCATGTACCTTGAAAAGGACCACCCCACCCCCACCTACAGATAGTAGCAAAAAATGTTTACAGAGGAAAACCCTCAAGAAGAAAAAAAAAAATAAATCAACACTTCCTGTGTCCATTTCAAATTAAAAGCACTCAAGCATTTCAGTGGACATAAACCCTTAATTTCTTAACAAGGCTTTTATTGTGAAACATTCGTAGGAATGTGTTGTGGAAAACTCATTGACTTGCAAGGTTCCCATATGCATTTGAATTGTAGCTACTGCCATCTTTTCTCCATGCCACAACTCCTCTGGGCCTGAGCTCATCTTTGATGGACTGATGCAAAGTTCAAAAGTGTCTTTTGGTCTGACGAGTCCACATTTCAAATAGTTTTTGGAAATCATGGATGTCGTTGTCGTTTTCAGTGTTTCCCCTATAATCGTACAGTCAGGCCAACAGGAAGCCCACCAGGCCACAAAAAACAAACACACAAAAAAAACTGTATTGTAAAATTGTACCACTGTAATGTTGGTAAAGATTCCTTTTAGTAACTAGCCCGTTTGGAAATTAGCCTAAGTGTTAAGCTAACTGGCTAGCCTAGCTAACTTGCCTTGTATTACTGCACAGATATACGGGGCAGAGCACAGGAGAGACATGTGATGTGAAGATGGCTTTACTCGAGTTGACAACAACTCGTTACGTTACTGTAAGTGCAATAAAAGAGTCCAACAAGAGTAAATTATGAATGTAATTTGTCTAAAACTAAAGATCCACAGACGTCTACATCAAATGCCTCTGCATCCTGATTTGTGCATTTAGTTTGTGTTTGGTAATGAGGTATCATCTCTGGTTACCAGGTAAAACCACCAGACTCAACTGAACAGTGTGCAGATTCCACTCTATCCAGTCTGTTACACCTTTCAGGTAGCCGCTCTACTTACCTTAAGCAGTCATTAATTATATGGGATAGCCTGTATTTTTGAATATGCATAATGATGAAAGTCTTGCACTACCACTACTGCGTGGTTCAGGTCTTTTATCATTCCTGCTCAACTGTCATGCACATTAAGTCCTAAAATTGACTGTTTCAATCATGTTAGAGCAGTCCTGCATTTTGCCGGAAAAAAATTGACACCATTTTATTTTTTGGTCATATTGTGCAGCCATACTTTGTGGGCTACAATCTCTCACCATGCACATTGTTTTATGTTTTATAACAAATGATACAGGACTCTATAGTTGCCAAATATTCTTCTCACTTCCCCCTTCTAATACGGAACAAGGCGCACACTCCAACAGACGCTTCTTAATACAAATAAGTATTATGCAACCTATACAACAACATTGTAAGCATATATATATATATATATATATATATATATATATATATATA
>JBBPCS010004117.1:0-11617 GCA_037974645.1 Hollardia meadi
ATCAGTTTGGTTTTAATTAGTTATTTGATGCTATAAAAACGGGGTGAAACATCATGATTGACAGCTGAGCCCTGCTCATGATTGAGTCGGGCGGATGTATGGGCGGGAACTCGATACCACGGCTCCACCGCCCGATCACTAGACTAGACGCAGACTCCAAATGACATCACCAGTGCAAGATAGCAGCACTCGTATCCGGGATAGTTTGGCTTCATTTTTGTACAACGGGAGGAAGTGGAGACGTGTCATCCATCTTTATTTATGTCAATGACGTGAATGTGTCCTGGGCCACTTTGAAAGACCGTCTACTCAACTGATGTCCTCTGAAACAACAAGAAGACACAACAACAATAGATTCCACGGTTTTATTCACTGTAATGCAAATTACACATTTAGGCTCTCTTGACTGCTATGGTACAGAGCAGATGTTTGTGAAAACTGATTGAACAAGTTATTGCAATATCCCCAGACTCCTTTTGAAATTGTTCAATTTTTTTAGAGTTGTTGAGTGAGGAGAAACTTCTAGAAACTAAAATCAATCAAATTTTAAATCAACCATGCCTTTTTATAAATTCGGCATTCGGCTGCTCTGTGAGTCTTACCTGCCAACATTTAACAGCTGTCTGAACACATTTTTCAACTATTTTTACTATTTAGACTAAATTTATAAAAGACAAAAACAAAATGTTGTAATGTAAACATGTCAAATTTTACACATAGCAAAGAGTAACCAATATAGACTGCTTCTCTGTGCATCATGGGGAAAGTCCCCAGACTTCCTTAAAAAAATCTCTGTTTTGCAAGTTGTTGCGTTAGGAGGAACATTACAAATTTTGTGAAACACTGTTTATGACAAATCCTTAATTATTTTGTCCTCCTTGTAAATTCTGTAAATGTTATATATAAAATAATTTCTTTCATTGTGTAAAAATATTGTGTCCATTTGTCCCAGTGATGTACGCCTTATTTTTATATGCAGGTATTTGAGATCCGATCACGAGTGGTCACTCGAGACATGTGGAGACGCGTGTTAATGCCAAGTGTTAACTGATGGACTGATGTCCACTTGTGAATGGATCACCTAGGAAGGATGTTAAAAAATTTTTTTAACAGGCTCTGTGTGTGAGAGAGAGTTAAATACATATTATAAATGCACTCTCAAACACTCTAACATTACATTAAACTGTCCACAGTGACACAGGCACATGCAGTGGGCTGCTTGTTAAAATTCAGTGAGAAGAATTGTGGGTGGTTAAATTGTTGTTTTCCCTTGCAGTTTCTCTAAAATGTATCATTAAACAGAGGGAAGTCTGTAGTCATTTGTGTCAACAGGGAAGTTATCATCCCCCTTCATTCTCTATATACCACCCACTTCACGTGACTAAATAGTCACAAGTAGAGTAGTGCATTCAGTAGTCTTGTGCTGCCCACATATGCACATACTGAACACTTGCATAGACCTCTTGCAAGTACACTCATATTTGCAAGATCACCCCAAAAGCATTTGACACTGACGTACAAAAGCACATACACACCTAGCTCCATTTTGTGCCTCTGATGAGTTCCCGTAACATTCACGCCACAAATCTAACAAACCAAAGCATCTGATTATCTGAAAACTAAACTAAAATTCTACAGCGGTTCTTGAAGTATTTCCAGAATCCCCAAAGACTCTTTTTGCCACCTGGATGAAAAGAATATTCTGTCCATTGCACATTGAAAAATATTTTAAAAGTCGAGCTGAAATGAAAAATGTCTTTTGAACCCTTTTAGCTCACATCCACGGTCACATGGTGCCCCTATTTCACAATATACCGGTAAGCCAAAAAAAAAAATTACATCAGCTAGATAACATTTTCAACCATTAATATCTCGACATCCACCTATCAATCAATCTTCAATGGCATGTAAAAGCTAGCTTAATATTTCATGTCAGAAGGGTGCAGCAGGAGTGGAGTGTGTGTGGCTGGGTCTCACTGATTATTGCACAAAAACATAACTTTATTTACTGATTTTGGTGAAACTGGATCATATTTTATGGAGAAAATATTTTCTGGTTTTCCCTCTGATGTCCTCCATCTGCTCTGCCTGAACTCTCTGTGATTTATGGAGTTTCCTGATGAACAGATGGCTTTACTTGTTGCGCAAGTAACTGCTAACTTAACTGTACCTGGCTCAGGAGCCGGTGAACACAGCCGGACGGAGACCGTACTGAGAAGAAACTGAGGCCAGTTTGACGACAGGGAATCTAGTACTGAGGTGCTTTATGAAGTTTCCTGATGGGCAGATAAAGTGACTTGTTAGCTGCTGTTAGACAGTTACCGCTAGCTTGGTTAGCCATGCAGAGGTCCCATTAGCTAACGCAGCCTTGGGTTGCCAGGAGCCAAAACTGGAAAGAAAACCAGCTTGGTACTGTATTCCCTGTGGTCAAACTGGCCTCCGTCGGGCATCGATCTGTTGTTGGATGCTGTGTTCGGTCCCACTGCGGCCATGTTTGGAAAGTCCTTTTAACATTTAATCGGCCGTGTTTACTGAGAGCTCCCAGTCAAGCTGCATGACAGGGGCTTAACTGACATTCACCACTAATGCTATATGGCTACTTTAAAAAGTCCCTCTCTACCTGACCGTTTGTACAGGAAACACGTAAATATGTGGAAGCAAACAGCACTCTGGCTCCTGTTTCATGTGGACTGATTACAAATTCTCTTTTAAAAAACAAACAAACCTGCAAGTGCTTGTCCAACAAGACTAAGAGTCCACAGCCATGCTAGCAGCTCTGAGGCTGTACTTCAGCACAGCAGTACTTCGAGCTAAACACTAGCCTGCTAACAATGACAATGCTAATATCCTGATCCTCAGTATTTAATGTTTATCATGCATGATCTTAGTTCAGCATGTTGTTGCATTTGCAGATTAGAATGTAACACAAGGTGATTATATGCAGAGGTGGGAAGTAACGAAGTACAAATACTTTGTTACTGTACTTTTTTAGATTTTTCAGGTATCTGTACTTTACTTATAACTGTTTACTTTTACTCCCTACATTTTAACACAAATATCTGTACTTTCTACTCCTTACATTTTCAAATCAGACTCGTTACTTTAGTTTTAATGCATTTGATTACTTTTATCATTGCACGCCTTCCCGACATAAAGACCGTTATCAAATTAAATGGATGGGACAGTAACACACACAGAAAAGACGATCCCTTGGTGTGCATAGCATGCACGACACACGTAACAAGACGAAAATGACGTAAAAGACGTAACAAGAGAAGTTATATATAGAGGTGAAGTACAATGTAGGCGACAACAAATAGAGCTCGTTGATCAGTACTTCTACTTTTAAGAATGTGTGTATGTTTGCCACCTCTGATTATATCCTTCAAATGGTTGTTGAGATTTTAATTCAAAACCACAAAACCTGAAGCCAGAGGCAAAAATCCAGAGCCAAAATCGGGATCACCACAGTCAGTAGCATACATCCTGTAGGAAACATAAATGTCTGTACCAAATTCTCTGGCAATCAATTTAACAGTTGTTGAGATATTTCAATTTCAACCAAAGTGGTGGACCAACAGACCAATGTTGAATGATAGGGCCATGCCGCTAGCATGGCTAACAAGAGCAAAGAGATATGTCATTTACAAATACTTTTATGAAAATACAGTCACAACTTGAGAAACCGATTAAAAATAGTTTTTACTGTACATCACACTAACTAGTTTTCATACAAATGGTTAGAAGAATCTGGAAATAGGTTGAGAATAACTCAATAAGTGTTGTTAAACAACCTTTTGGGTTTTTTAAAGATCACTGGGTATGTATTTTTCAGAAAAACAGATGTTGTGACTTGAATACAATGGTAATACTTGAAGCATGACATGTGGCTGCACACAGTGTACTGCATACAGAGTGTTCTCACACACACCCAGACCTACAGAGAGGGCAAAATTATAGCATTCACCAAACTTCCATCCTCTTCCCACACAATCCATCTCTCTCTGTCAGTGCGAGGAGGTGATGTAACAGGCCCGTGTAAAAAAAACCCAACACACAGAGACAAAATGAAGAAAAACCACTGGATTCCCTGAAGCTCGTGTTTGTGTGTGTTTGCAACCACCTTCAGAACACTCACTCCTAAAGAGAGAGAAATATGTTTTTGTTGCATTCATTTTTAAGTTCCATTGACTCATCAAAGAATGTGTCCTTTCCACTTTGGTCTCGGTGGCTTCCATCCCAGACATAATAAACAAACATGCAGAATTTCCAACACACCAAAGTAGAGGCATTCATTAGGTCCTGGGGATATTAGACACTGCTACTGGGAAGTTGCCCTGTGCCGTGACCTTTTAAATTCTGAGCTGACAGCAAATGTCAACTCGTAATGGTTAAAGTGACACAGGTCTGCTTTAGGAGTTCACTGGAAACCCGCCGTGTCACTGCTATTAAAAAGTGAGTGAGGTCAAACTCAGAGTGGAACAAAAGCTGCTCTGATTCTTTGCCACAAAGAGCACAACACCATGAGTCAAGCAGAAAAGTGGAGGTTTCAACGTCAGGAAAGCTTTGTGTGTCTGTGACAAAAAGTGTGTTTGTACATGATGAGGGGAATGGAAGTGGAGAGGAGGGGTAGAGGGAGACAGGTGTGGAGTGTTTGTTTAGGAGAGCTCCTGCCACACCTTTATATACAGCCTACAAACACACATTAATATGAAGAAGTACACATGTACAAATACTGATATTAGAACTGTTAATATTCAGCCTATTTGATCGAGGATTTAAGATCTTTATCATAAGACTGAGTGTATGACATTTCAGGAAATTAAAGCTGCATATGGAATTCCAACAAATCATTATTTTAAATGGCTTTTGCTGGAAACCTTTATTATGTCAAAGCAGTGTAACAGCCTGAAGCTCCCCCCTCTGTCCACTCTAGAAAATATCACTCTGGACTTCTTAGATGGAAGGGGACAGGTGGGCTTTATTATATAAACACTTTGTATTATATGAAAGCTATTAAGGGGGTCACAAAAGGGTAGAAGGTATTGTCATTTTTCTGGGAGAGCAGCAAAGGGTCTTTCATTTCTCTCTCACCCAAAATTTAAATCTTCTCTATCAAATAAAGGCAGAAATGGTCAAACAGACCACTAAATGGAACAGAACCTGAATTAATTTCATTAATTGCACCTGTGTTTACCTGCTATTTCATGTCAATATGGCTGCTGTGAAAAAAGTTTATATAATAGATACTGTACATACATGTGGCATGGTTCATGAAGGTGCATATGCAGAGGACAAAAGTTCAGTCTCCGTATCAGGGTATTGTTAATGGTGCACATTAGAAGCCCAATTAAGAAAGGTTTAAATTGGGGTACAAGATGAAATAAGTTGTACCAATTTAACACTGTTATATTATTTTGCCATGCTGTGCTGTGGGGAGTGTTGTATTATTTCAGTAAGTCAAAAGGGGGGTTCAAAGAAAACATTAATGACCCTGGGGAGGGTATTAACTGCAGCAACTAAGGGCCACTTTAGTGTTTTATTCATGTTACGTTTAGTCTCGTTCACACACATCCTTCCTCACTCCGACTCTTTTCATCATCCTGAATAAAGTTACGGATTTCTCATGAACATTATTAGAAAGATTTAGGATAATGCCCAAACTTAGCAAATGCTAGCATGCTAACATGCTAAACTAAAATGGTGAACATTATGCTTAACATCAGCATGTTAGCATTGTCCCTGTGAGCCATTGACTGTATATAAAGATGGACGACATGAGAGCTCCCCAAAAGTAAAGCCAAAACACCATGATCGCCCCCTAGTGGTGGGCTGCAGTACAGGTCATAAACTCCTCCCCCTCAATGATATCAAGTAGGACATGGGCCAAACTAAAAAAGTACACCTCAAATACATTTTTCCCAAAGATGGTTTCTGTTGTTTCAGGTAGTTCTTATCATGCTGATGTATGTTCAAGTGTTCATTTTTCTTATCAGTTTGGTTTTAATTAGTTATTTGATGCTATAAAATCAGGATGAGCCCTGCTCGGGATTGAGTCTGGTGGGTGTATGGGCGGGAACTCGCAGCTCCACCACGTGATCATTACTGCGCAGGCTCTGGCTCTACGTCACCAGCACAAGATGGCAGCGCTCGTACCCGGTTATTTTGGCTTCATTTCTGTACAGTCGGAGGAAGTGGAGACGCGTCGGCCATCTTTATTTATGTCAATGCTGTGAGCATGTTAGTGTGCTGATGTGAGGCGCAGTGGTTCTTTGAGCTACTGTATAAGCTATAGTTCAGCCTCTGTATTTTATGTTCTTTTACCACTTTTATTGCTATATGATTACAGTTTTTATTGGCAAGGAACTAAGTCCCAAAGTTATTTTTAAACCAAGAACAGGAACTCTACTGTTGACTTCCCAAACACTAAAAACGCACAGCGCTGTAAGAGTCGAGCTGGGAAAAGGAGACAGTGAAGGTATAGTCATACAGCTGTAAGGTGTGTCCTCCCATACTCGTATCTACATCCAAACACATTTCTGTCAACATTCGCTATATTACAGATTCACGCATTCACACTCTCATCAGGATGTCTGCCCGCATACTCATCGTAATGTAAATATAGAATATAGCTCTGTGTTTAAAGATATTCATGCCCTCAAACCTTCAAGGACTGAAGAGAAAGGCATTCATTTGGACTTCTATTTGTACACACACACACACACACATTACATTTGGCCATAAGCAGTACATGGTCTACATAAGGAACAGAATATACTGTATCAATTACAGGCCAGTGGTAAGAGTGGACAGAAAGAGAGGAGTCACAACATTTAAAAAAAGATGAGGAGCAAAAGGATTTGAGGAGACTAAAGAAAAATCGCGGTGGATACAGTTTCAGACAACCTGCTCAACACCAGGCTTTATACTGGGTGCTTTTCCACCAGGTATACCACCAAGAATAGTATGTCTGGATTTATGGGCGGTGAGCTGGGACAAACTCAGTTGGGTGTCTGTGTATGCAAAGACGACACACCCTGCCATCCAGACATGCTTTGTCAGGGGCTGTTATGAAACCTTATGGCTGTTGTATTCCCAACTGCAGGCTTGTGCAGCCACGATGGGAGTGGAAATAAATAACCTCAAGAGGAGTACGATCAGGTGCAGCAGTTACAACGATCCCGGGAAGTCGTTATCTGTTCGCCCTGCGTCACAGAGTATAATTTCCTCTTGACCTTTAGCCCAGGTCAGCACCTTCTGTGATGAGGAGGATCAGCCTTAGCACGCACTCTCTCCAAGCGATGGCAAAGCTGATGGGGTCAAAAGAAACTGGGTCACCTATGCCTGTTTGTCAGTGGATATGCATCTTACTGATGGTGCCCACCCCACCCCACCAAACCACCCAAGGCAAGGTCACGCCCTCCCCTCTGGATCCCCCCACCACCACCACCCTCCTCCTTCTGCGTCTTCGCCCTCCCCACACCTCCAAGGTGTCACAGAGAGCACCCTTGTTCTAGCCCTCGCCTTCTTTCCACCGGGACCCCTCAAAAATCCCAGATATCCCTGCAATTTCCGGTGCAATGTTTATTTGGCGGAATGAGGGCTGGGGGGAGGGGGAGCGAGGCGAGCCGTGTTGAAAAAGAGCCTCACTCACAAACAGTTTGGGCTGTGTTGGAGGGTAAACATGTACAGGAGGGGTATGTGAGGCGAGCGGTAAAAGGACTGAGGCTCGTGTGTTCTAATCCTGACACACAGATCCCACCTCAGCAGGGAAACAGAGCAACGCTCTGTTCAGGCCCCAACCGCCACAGCCTAATAAACATCCCTCTGCCACCTCCTGTCTGTTCCATAGACAGCGCCCTTTGCTGGAGAGCTGAGGGTATGACACGGAAAAACATCGAACAAACACACCTGAAATAAACATGTCCCCTAACACTGTAATAACTTAACAAACAAGACGATTAGCAATTTCAAGCGCCAGAGTCAACACAGGGGATAGATGCAATGCCATGACATTTTAACCTTTTTGTCGAATGTACCCCACAGTACTCCATTCATCAACACCTCCATATGTTTTTGTACAAATGAACTGACAAGGGATAGGTTTGTAGGCTATAGGCCAGTTAGCATCTTTGAGTGGCAGAATGAGGGAAGTTTCAATCATGTAGCAAGTGCTTTTAGCTAGCTTCTTCAACTGTTAATCATTTACTTTCAGCTAGGTAAACCATTTATCCATAACTTTTAGCCTTTTCACAATTTATCCACTACTTTTGAGCTGGCCAGCTAACTACTTCAACTTCAACTGTTTATCTCTTAATGTTACCTCGTGAAGTGTTTATTCATTACTTCTAGATGTATTTAAACTATTTAGTCTGTTAAAAATGTATCCATTACTTTTAAGCTAGCTAACTATTGTTTATCTGTTATTTTTACCTTAAAGTGTTTAGCTATCAGCTATCTAGCCTATTTAAAGGGACAGTTCACCCCAAAATCAAAAACACATATTTCTCCTCTTACCTGTAGTTCTATTTATCCATCTCGATAGTTTTGGTGTGAGTCGCTCAGTTTTGGAGATATCAGCTGCAGAGATTTCTGCCTTTTCTCAACCCTAGTCAAAAAGTCCTATAGGATTTCCAATAGAATCCTTTAGGATTCCCATACATTTCTGAAAAATCCTAAAGGAAATCTATAGGAAAAAGGTTTGGTTCTTATAGCATTTTCACAGTCCTATTGGAAATCTGTCTTTTTCTATTGGTACCAAAAAATCATTTGGGATTCCAATACATTTCTAAAAATCCTATAGGAAAAGGTTTGGGGTCTAATTTAACAATTAATGTTACTAATCATCTGATGCACATAGACTTTCTCACATCAACCTAGTGAATTTTTGATGTGTGATACAATCAAAAAGAAAGTTTTTCATTTTATTTCTTGCAGAATGTCTGTCATCCTAGTGCAGTGGATTGAGGACTCACCCAAGGTGTCCTTCCAACCACAAACATTGTTAATGGCAGAAAAAACATGTGAAAGGCTCTATCTTATTAAACAGGTCCAGTCAACATATTGCAAACGGGTAAGTTTATTTAAGAGACATTAAAATCTTCATGTTCATGTTAAAGTAAGTTATTTTGTAATCTACAAGATATAAATCAGTTTGAGACAACATGAGTGATGCAGGAGCAGATGTAAATTCAACAACACCTCTGGCTTGGTTTTGCACTCCAATGGCTGCAGTTAATATGAAGAAGTGGTTTTGGATGCCGTGTTTCTGCATTCATACCAGGACAATAGTGGGATTTAGGAGGATTGCAGAGCAGGGGTCTTGTTGGACATTCCAAAGTGGGGAATAATGGGGGAGATTAAATAAGAAAATAGCTTTGAAATAAATTACCAATATTTTTATACAAGCATGTTGTGGTTTCACAACTGTGATGCTAATGCTTGTTTTACAACAGTAGTCCTTTTGATAAGTCATAATCAGCATCATCGACTTTGCACAGCTAATATATTGATATATACATGATACATGCATTGACATTGATAATCATGTGTAACGCTGGTGTCTTCTGAGGTTTGGGGATACTGCAGTAATGAAGGGACAGATCGGACGTATCTACAGTGCTGCAGTACAAGAGGCCTTCTTTCCACTGGCTCCTCCTCACCGTGGCTCACAGTGTCAACTCAAACCTTCATTCTTCAGGTTGTTTAACTGTACTCTTATATCAGACATTAGCTGAACATGTTCTATAGCAAGCAAGTATGATGCAGTCTGATACAACTCAACACTGATGACCTCAATAATTGACATATAATTAAATATAACTAAAAACACATCTCGGACCGAATGTCAACAAAAACGGACCACTGTAAGCTTTGTTTGTTTAAACTGCCTGCCTTTGTTCTTTTTAAACATTTTTGAACAGGTCCACTGGAACCTTTGGGTGCTACTGCAAAGGAGAGGGGGGATCTGAAGCTGTGGAGACCACCCATCATTAATCACCTGTACTGGACTGCAGCTTCCACTCTAATGGAGATCCAGATGTAATGGAGGCAAACGGAACCTGGTACAACATACCTTGTACACTATGAAAATGATTAGTGGCCCAATCTTGAGTGGAACTGGTTCGTGCTCGGTTTATTTTGGTTACAATGCAGCCATAAAATATTCTCTGAGAAAATGTTATCAATATTGCTTTTATATTTAAGTAGGGCACTCAACACATCAACTTTTGTAGTTCAGGAAGTCGCAGGCAGTTCTTCACTGCCTTCCCACACACCAAGACACAGTATGCATTTAACCCAAAGAGCGTGTGTTTGGGGCAGGATTCGAATCTTAATAAATATGTGAGGAAACTTATCAAAGTTAAATCAACCTTCCTGCAGTCTTAAGAAGAGGCCCAACTCTGTAGGTGAAAGTAAATCAAATGACCTATATCTGGCAAAACCTACTCACAAGCCCTCTCTCTCTCTTTGTATGCAGGTAGAAGAGCATGGGAGGCCTTTGAAGGTTTGGGGGGTTTTTTGACCTTCCATTTTATGTGTGTGTTCCGAGAGCAGTAGCCCACATGTGCAAACTAATGGCAAATGTCATAAAAAACAGTGGATGACTTTAAAAACTTTTAAAACATGATCTGGATATATTCTTGAGCAATTTCCTTCATACAGTGTAAGGCCGAATGGTCTCAGGAGTGTCGGACATGCAGTGGAGGTCCTAAATGCTTTGAACTTGGCACAGAGTGTCGCCCGAGTTTCCTGCCTGCAATATGCAAATGACTGACAGAGGGCGACACCTCCACTCCCCAGAGCCCCACATCGTCCAGACAAACATGCAGGCTCTAAAACCCTTTAAGTGGCTTTGACTGTGGCATGTAGGCCTCGGCCCTCTGGCAGCAGTGGGGTCATAGGTCTGAAACAGACTTTTTCTCTCTGTCTCTCTATTATTCTGTCCACCTCCCACCCTGCTGTGTTTTTTCACATGCACTCATT
This sequence comes from Hollardia meadi, assembly GCA_037974645.1. Classification (NCBI taxonomy): domain Eukaryota; kingdom Metazoa; phylum Chordata; class Actinopteri; order Tetraodontiformes; family Triacanthodidae; genus Hollardia; species Hollardia meadi. Next base: position 10,987 of record JBBPCS010004117.1, read on the forward strand.
CATTGTCAGAATATGTTAACGACCACCCAACACACACACACACACACAAACACACACACACTGGTCTGTACACATTGCAGTTCTTTACTGTCAATCTCAGACTTTCACCCTTTCCCCCCCAGGCTCTTCTAACTTGCTGGTGTGATGTCATGACATGGTCACTGTGGTTCCTGGGTGTGTGCACGCTCATGCTGTGCTTACCAAGCACTGCTTGTGTGTGTGTGTGTGTGTGTGTGTGTGTGTGTGTGTGTGTGCGTGCGTGCGTGCGTGCGTGCGTGCGTGCGTGCGTGCCTATTTGCATGCCAGTGCGAGACTGTGCAGTATACAGGTATCCATACAGTTATTGACATGTGGGTGGGCCAGTTGTTGTGCCCAGTGTAAGCTAACCTGCCCTCTCGTTCACTTCAAGGCAAAATTTAGCTTCTGCATCCCTGATTCTACCTCACACTCTGTTTCACTCTTTGTGCACTAACCCTAACATGCACTGTAAAAAGGGTTTTTTACTTTTTGTCAGCAATACATAATATTTCATGTTGTGTCAACAAAGAAAAATATTTTTGTTAAAGAGACTTGTAACATTAAGTTGTTCTGACTGTTAGAATTGTAAGTTGCCAGAACTTAAGCTTCCACT
>JBBPCS010004118.1:0-11617 GCA_037974645.1 Hollardia meadi
TGTGTGTGTGTGTGTGTGTGTGTGTGTGTGTGTGTGTGTGTGTGTGTGTGTGTGTGTGTGTGTGTCTGTCTGTCTGTGTGGAAAGGAAATATGTTGAATAGGAAACGACTGTTGAGTGCCAATCATCACACCACACAGGCTGATAGCCTTCACCTTTTATTTCCCCAGAGCTGAAGGGCCCGTCGTGACTGTTTTCTCTGTTGATTTTGAACAACCTCTATCACCCTACGACAACCAACCTTGACTAACTGAAGAGGAGGAGAAGTGGTAGACAAATGGAGGGAGAAAGTTGCCATTCTCTTCCCAGTCGATCTGTCTTACATGTCCTTGGTGCATCTAAATCCCTCAAGAAAAAAGAAAAATAATATCCTCACTCTTTCCGAGGGAACAAAAAAGAACCACTTTGTTAGCTTAACATTTGTAGTGTGTTTTTATTTTTTAATAGTGCTTTTTTTTTTCTTTAACTGTTTGTTTTACAAAATGAGAGAAGATTGTGTGTCTGTCATGTATTGCAAAAAGGAATGCACCGATAACCAATCCTGACCAGCAAGCCTTCAGTAACACTAAAAAAAGTCAAAGATGCTTTGCAATCTCAAATAGAGAATTTGCGGGGGAAAAAAAGTGATTAATTTGACTCTGAAATTTTGTTCTTGGACTTTGTATCAGCAGTATAAAAGTGGTATTGGTGCATTCCTGAAAAAAAAGTAATTTGTTAAATTACAGCTCCCTCCTTTACTTCATTATAGTGTAAATGTAACACAATGTAACAGTAATTTCAACACTGTCACAATAACAAGTAGCACTGCAGGAAAAAAGGGAGACACAACTTTTTTTAAAGCTTTTTTCAAAGTGTAACAAAATCAGTCTCACTCATTGAAACACAGTCAGGGAAATGGTAAAACCAGCCCTGTCACATTGTCACATTGTATTACTAATGATTACAGAAAAGCAGGGAGCTGTAACTTAAAATACTGCAGTAAAAAAAACCCAACCAGGTTATGAATTTTTCTGATTCTGTCGTGACATTTTCGTTGTTTTTTTCTTTCTCTGTAAGTATAGTTCATATTCATCCACATTCCTTGTGTGTTCGACCAGTGGCGGAGTGAGTTCATGTTCAGTTCAATTCACTTTTTAATGTAAGATGAGATGACATTTTACCATTCACACGAGGTGAAAAGAAGGAATCTTAATTGGGTCAGCGTACTTTGACATTAATTAAGCTCGACAAGCCAAATGACGCAGGTGGAACTCATTCTTTGTGATATATTTGTAAGTTTTACTGTGTTTTAGAATTTTTACTAAGCAGAAATGAACTGAAAATGAACTGACTTTAAAGCTGGTGTATACAGCTTTCTGTACAGTACAAATGAAATATATTAGTTGGGAGCAGCAATGCAGCTTCTTATTAGCTAAACGCTCTACCTGGGCCCTCCACTGTACGACACTATCCATTCCTACTGGGCCACAGGGAAGCAAGGGAGCAGACTTTTGATTGGGAGAGAGGACCAATAAACTGCAGGATAATTGGGAGATAGAGGTGGCGCTGTGCAGTGCCACCTTACAACTTGGGAATTAATAAAATTTGAGCATTGATGCATGTTCGGTAAAAGCGAGTTCCGCTCATGTTATTTTGCATCCTGCAGTGAGATTTTTAGGACGGTGCTATTCGAAAAGAGTTTTGTGCTACAACACAGCACAGGTACCAAAATGAGGACATACAATCGGAACAACTTGAAAACAAAAATTCAGAATAATTGAATTTCTACCAGTTTGCTAACTCTGCATCAGAGCCTGTTTATTGTCCTAGTTCAGCACTTAATTTCACTCCCAGCTTCTTTTTTCGTTACCGGATAATACCTATGAAACCTGCTAGATATGAAGAGGTCTGGGATTAAATTCAGCATGTCTTCACACATTTTTATCTTGCAAGAGTATCTTGAGCGAGTCTAGATAGAAGGCTACTGTGTTGATTGGTTTGAAAGTGAGTAGATAACAGATTATCTCGGCTCATACAGTATGTCTTGATTAAAAATATCTCTGACACGATGCTGGCTGTGTTGTAACTGTTTCACCGCAACCAAATATTTGACAAAATTAAGGCAATTTGTTTTTGTTTTAAACTCGTACTCTTAGCGCAAAAAACAACAACAACCCTAACACTCTGACAGAACACTACGACACTACGATCAGACATGGAAACAGTTACAACATGACAGTAAAATGTAGCTTAATGGGAGGTTTTGAAATGCTCTCGAAACCTCTAAATGGCACGATGTTTCATTCATTTTCTGTGTCTGTGTTCTACTTGGCACATTTAAACAGAAATGGGATTTTGTGTAAATATCGGTGGCTTTAAATGGGTTAGAGTAAGGTGCTTGGTGTAATGCATTACATAGGTAACACAAAAACACACATTTTCCTGGAAATTTCACAGATTGTAGGCAATGAGCTGCCACAGATAAATATATATATATAAAAAAAACATTCCACCTGTACCTGCCTAGCTTTGTCTGAACCCTCCAGTCCAATCAATACGATGATTTATCTTTTTTCTTTTGTTAATGAAGAAATATTCACACACATTTTTTCATATTTAAAATGGTACAAACCTCTTAATTTACCCCCAATTGTAAGGCTTTCTTTTTGGACTGAGGCATGTCCAGAGGATAGAGCGGTAAAGGCTTTCTATTGGGGAAACTCTGGTCTGACCTGCTATGCATTTAGATAACATTCCAGATGAGGGGGAAGCTTTAACCTCTAACCCTCTTGCAAAGAGACAAAACAGCAGAAAAGCATTTAAAAACAAACAAACTGAGCAACACGAGGCAGCTTTGGAAGCTTTTGCTGTTCCAAAAGGAAAAAAAAATCTTTTAAGAAGCATCAGTTATATCACAACAGCTATATTTATAGATTTTCTCATAATTTGTTGTCTTTTCTCTGTACACTAGTTGTTGGGTATTTTTTAATATTTTCACAATGTTTTTGGAATTGAAGGAACATCACTGCAAATCAAATCTTCTGCCACCATTTTCCTTTTTTGTACTTTAAACCCCCAAGATGTAACCCCGTTTCCCCGGAGCATCTGGGTTCTGTTTTAACCAATCACAGGAGCTTTGGGGGCGCTGCGAGGTCTGGTTTTTCTAAATGTCTCATGAAGTTTATTTCAAAAAAATTCTATCAATCTATTCAATAAATCTATTTAATAGACACTCCAAGGAACTGATAATGATTCAACACCAGCCGTTTTTAAAACTATCAGGGATCTCAAAATGATGGAGGGCAATGTTACATAGAAAAGAAAAGAAAAAACTATATACTGCCATTAGATTAAATCTAATTCATACGATAACTCATCTTTCTGGTAAAGGAGATGTTTTAAAAGACAAACTATAATTGGACTATGTTCTTTACAGTTATATCTCAGGCTTTGTAAAACAAAACAAAATATTTGGAATTAATACCAGCAGAATTTTGTATTTTAACTACTCAAAAATCACTTTAAACTTTAGAGGACACACATTTTAGGAAAACCAACCACAGCTGCCTCATGGTTCCCTGTTAGCCAACCAATGATCACCGGTAGGGTTTTTTTCTATCTAGCAGCTTCACTGTCTTGTGTCTCCCCACACACAGCCACTACTCCCCATGTGTAACACTGTTTAAATAAAGGATTGTTTTACTCTGAAATGTGTTGGTCATTATCATTTCTCCAGTTGTGCATTGGTTCTTTTATTGGTTTACAAGACTTGTATGTAAATAAAACTGTTTTATTCTCCAGTTTCTTGTACCTTCGGGTGTTTGTACAAATACAAACGATAGGAAATTAAGAACAATTCCTTTAACTTCGTAATGATGTCAGAGAAAGCAGTGTCTTTCAGTGTTTTAATGTCTTCAACAAACCAGCAGATCTTGGCTTCAACGTTCATCTTCCTAAGGCACCTTCAGCCTGAGATATGGCCCTCCCAGGTCCCTGCTGGTGTTTACATTGCTCACACTATAGAGACACTCATGTTGATTGGCAGGACTGCTTGAAAACAACCAGGAAAGTGTTCGTTTCGGCAAGTTTGAAGTGTCTTTCTTGCTGCCTGTGTGTCCTGTCAGGTTTGTGGGTGCTGCTACCCAACACTCCTCCTCCTCCTCCTCAGGTGTGTACTTCCGCGAACGTGCCTGTAGATGGCGCGTCTGTCTTGTGGAAACCCCTTCAGATCTGCCTCAGCTGTGAATGAAAGAAAACATCCAGAGAAATAAATGGCTCGCAAAATACAAACTACTCGGATGATAATAATCTGCACACTGCAATTGATGCCAAAAGGGCATTTCTGCTTGGGCGTTACTAAGATTAGGTAACAGACAACAGGGAAGTTAACTACTTTAGTTATAATTGTTGCAGATGTTTTCCTTGGTACGTTAAACTTTTAATTAAAACTTTTAAATTGACTAATTAGGAATTATTTAGGTGCTAATTGTCATAGTATATAGGCAATCAGCTTTTAACTCTTTAGCCCTTAAAACGATTAATAGCAATGATATACTGTCTACGCATGCGCAAAGAGAGCCATAACTCCTCCCGCTTAAGTGATGGTTACAGGTGAGAGCTTCAAAGGGTGACAACAGATAATAAAATGTAGCTGTTGTTTTTTTTGTTTTTTTAAATGTATCGTCAAGTTAATGAAATTAAATGAGCTTTGAAAGCTCCCACAAAAGCTCGAGGTAGAAAAGTAGCTACTTTAATAGAGGGGCCTGTATTGCAGTTAGCTAGCAAGTTAGCTTAACTTTAAGCTAGCTCATTAGCTTACATGCAGTTACTCAACATTGTTGGATAAATTAATTCATTAACTCTTCCTAGCCGGTTGTAATATAATGATTTTCACTTCCTGTTGCTGAAAATAGGTGTGTTTTATTTCATTCTGGACAGAATGGTGTGTAATGTTTAGAAGCTGTGGAGTTGCCCCTGTGGTTTGGTGAAGGATGGACATCATCTTAATCAAGAAGGCGGTGAGGAGGGCCATCACATTACTCAGTGAGTTTATATTAAATGTGCAGCTTCATGTGTTGTTTAACACATCAATTACCCACTTAAAATGCGACTTTAGCCTCTGTATACCAGTGATTTAATCACTAAAATATTTCTCAGCAAGTCAGTAAAACACTGGACCAAAATTAAGTAGTTTCTTTGAGTACCAGTGCCAGACCATAAACTGCAGGTGTAAGATTAGTTGTAATTAATTATAAGTGGCCTCAGATGATGAACACTGCACACAAACATACACTTTCTGGATTCCCTGCAGTAGACGTTAATGTTTAAAAATGGGTCACAAAAGGATAGTTAGATTTTTGAAAAATACTAATTAATATAAGTGTATGAGGGATTGACTCAAATAAACTAGTGTTGTTAGTGTTCATTCATGGTAATGAGGGAACATGTTACCCAGGAGTGTGGCTCGTTGTGTTTTTAGTTTGTTGACGATTAGGGCTGCCACTAACGGTTATTTTCATTTTCACTTATCCTATCATTTCACAATTAATTGGTTAATCGTTTAGTCTGTAAAATGTCAAAAAAAAGGAGAAGGAAAACATTCTCATCACTATTTCCCAGAGCCCAAAGGGACGCCTTCATATTGTTTTTTTGTTTTTTTTTCCAAACAACAGTCCAAAATCCAAAGACTCTTTATTTACTATCATAAATGACAAAGAAAAGCAACAAATCCTTAAATTTAAGAAGCTGGAACATTTTTTTTCTTTAGAAATTACTGTTGGCAACTAATTTTCTTTAGATCAGCTAATTGATTTATTGACAAATCATGGCAGCTCTAGTGGAGAACAATGGAGGTCTGTAATATAGAGGAGTTAGAGATATCCGGGTTTGGATACACAGACAATACTTGTTAGTAGGATCAATTCATGTTGGTTTTGGCTTTGCTTTTCATGATTTGATGACAGTAAAAACATATATAATATCACCAGACTTATAGATTTCTGTACTTAATTGCTAACTCATTTTAATGATGACCTCATGCCAAAATCAAAATTGTAATCATCATGAACACAACTTTTGTGTTAAGTTGGCTGCACACAAAAGCCCTCAAGCCAGTCTATGGACTGAAATGTATAAGTCTAATCTTCACTTTCATATATCCAGTAAGAGTGGGAGCAGAAACCTGCAGTTACCCTCTTTTAACACACACTCTATCTCATTTACATACAAAGACATACACACAAACTAGGCCAGTATAACTAAATTGTCTCAGTATCTTCACAGTCAAATTTATCTTCATCCTAAAAATGTCACTTTGCCAAGTTTCTTTTTCCCTTTGTAGTCTATTTAGGATGTTTTTAATTATTCAGAGTGTAGCATAGCTTCAGGGCCCTAGACATTTTACTACCCGTTAGCAGCATGAGCTGTCAGGTATTGTTGAAAAGACAACATGAATATGAGTCTTCTACAAGACGCTGTTGGTTGTCTGGGTGTTTGTAAATACAATTATGCACTTTTGGTACTTTGTTTTATTTTGCTGAGAAAGTTTGCTTAAAATGACTTTCTTGACATCGGAAAAATGTTGTGTTGTGGTAACTATAATTGATTGCAACTTGTAGTAAAATCTAGCCCCTCTTTTGGAGCACATTTTTCTGCAGAAATTCTTACAGTATGGTGATGAGTATATGTATTTTTAGAACGTGGCATCTCCCTACAGTATCCATTTAGCTACACAGCACCACAGTAAATATAACATAGTAAGAGGTCTGGATATGGGCTAGGCATGAAAAGTTAATAACATGCCTACCCTGTCTGAGTTTCCAGCTGAGGTAGATGATCAGTTGCAGCAGCAGCAGACAGACAGACAGGAACAGCAGCAGGCCGAGCAGCCAGAGAGGAAGAAAGCTATCTGTCTCTCTGTCCGTCTGTGTGATGGTCTGTCGAAGGAGCAGAGCCACATCAGCCCAGGGGCCACTCAGAACCTCCATACTGCTCCTGCATGGGAGGAACAAATGGAGAAGAAAGGGAGTTAGGATTAATGTGACAATAAGACAGCGAAGCATGATCAGATGCGTATCTTCAGTAAGCATTAAGTAGTGGTGTGAAATTAAAAAGACAGCTAGGCACCAAGATAAAAACTGGGCTTAAAAAATAAAAGACTTCTATGTAACATACATAACAGCAATGTCGCTAAAATGTGATGTGAGACATTTAAGGAATTAATTTTGAATTTCATTTTGAAGTCGGCATCAGTCTGATGTTACTACGTGGTTTTCCATACATGAATATTAATGTGACATTGATTTTGAGTAAATATGTTTGTCATGACATTCATTTAAACCAGTTGTGAGCAGGGCTTAGCTGTCAATCATGTCATGTCATCGGACATTTTAAGATGTTTTGGCTTTACTTTTGGAGAGCTCTCATGTCGTCCATTTTTATTTTACAGTTGATGATTTGCCATAGTGTATGAAGAAAAAAAGTGTCATTCCTACATTAAATTCCTGAAAACAACACCTATTTCTTCTCCCTCATTAAAAATTCTAAAATATAGGAATATACAAATATTTTTCATTTCACAAGTTTAACTGCTGGACACAAGATGCCTCTTAATTCACTGTAAAGTCCTTTCACAGTGCATGTGCACTGGAGGCTTCAAGTTTCCACGTCACACTTGTTTTTGTTGAATATTGGACCAGGATTGGCTTCCAAACTATTTGTGATGTCACTAATCATGCTCGTAGGCCCCGCCTCTTAAAATCAGATTTTCAATGAGAACAGAGAAAATTTACACTTGAATGAATGTGAAAACAGCCTTATAGTGTCGGACTCTGCATATACATAATTCTACACAGTGAAGCTCAAACATTCAACTGGAGGAGCAAGAAGAAAAACATATTTTTGACTGGAGGGGGGGGGGTTAAATACAAGCTACCAAAGCTAAATGCAGAATAAATACAAAGGAAGAATCTCCCAGAACAACTACAGACATTCACAGGAAACAGTTTGATTTATTAAAGGCGCAGCAGTTATTACATAGTATATTTTAGGATATAGAAATATATATACTTACAGTTTTCAGGTTCCAAAAATATGCAGGCTTGAATAGATGTAGGTGGAAATGACTTATGATTATGTTTCCCAAATATTATAAGTGATTTAATACAGACTTGTCCTGACAGTTGATGTGAAGTTGTCTTCAGTAGCCAGGATCTGAGTGAAGGTCAAAAGGTGACGTTTTGGCGACAGCTGTCAAATCACATTTAGAGACCTAAGTGTTAGATTTTAAAATTCAGACGGTGTCAGTGTGTCACATCGGGTTTCACTGCAGAGCTTAGTGATATAATCCACAGAATAGTTCCACGGGGAGGAAAGATTGTCCGGAGCAAAAGTTGAGATTTTTCTGAACGTTCTCTCTGTCTTTTCTTTTATGTCTGCCTTTCTTTTTTAATCTGTCTCTTTAGGTTTCTCTTCTCTCTGCCTCTCTCTCTCGCTCTCTCATTGGTAGAAATACCAACTCTGTTGTTGTTGACGAAGTGAACTTTGTTCTGTTCCAACAGTTGAACCTTGTGATTGCTAAGAAGATTAGCTATACTGGCCAGGCCTGTGTATGTCTGTGTAAGATACCTTGCAATATGGTGTGTATTGTTGGGAGGATTTACTGCAGGTTTCCGCAAAACATTAAAAACTGGGGGGTATTTTTAATATTTCTTTAAAAACATACAATAAGTAATCTTTTGATCATTGAACCTTAGACCTTTGTGCTCACTGTTTCATAAAACACACACACACACACACAATTTATTCAGTTGCTCCTTGTCTGATTGGAAATAGGTTTCGAGGGTCTCCCTGATTCTTTTCCTCTGTTCTCTATGTGTCTGCCTTTTGTCTGTTTATCTTCAGACATTGATACTTTTTTGATTGGTGGCAGTATTGATTACTTTAAAATGGCACTGACGGCATCAACCTTGACTGTATTGTTGCAACAAAATGAGCAGACAGTTGTAGTAGCCCCCTGTTGCTCTGCTGGAAGGACAAACTCTGTCTTCGTTTTTAGTTTGATAAATTGATGAACACTGATGTAAATTGCATCTATATGTTTTATTTTGAAGGTTTTCCAAAGCTAATGAAAGGGGTTTTTTTTTATGAAAAGGTTGCACGATGCATTGTACCTCCATTTGTTTGCTGCATAAGCTTATTTGAAAAGGCTAACCACCTCTCTGTTAAGATCAAAATGTTGCTAAAAGCCTCTAAATACTGAGACAATACTGGTTAAACCAGATGTTTTCACCTGCAGTTTTATTTGACCGCATCTTAACAGGCCTGCACTAAACTAAAAGCAGGTTGTGTTTGCTCTGAAGTGCCGGGGAACTTTGTTGTTTTATGCAGCGAAGGCATCTTTGTTCTCACTTGGAAAAGCAGCAAGTATCCCTGACCGCTCACTCCGGTCTCAGCATCCGTACTCGTGCCTCATGAGAAAGAGAAAGCAGGTTTTAGATGGGGAAAAAAATCACAAGCGTAATTTGGCTCGGGCTGGTGGGAAGTACCGGCATATTGAGTGATGCTGTCAACAACATCAATAAAATTGATTAGCTTTGTTGTTTCTCTGATTGATCAGGAGATAATGGGCTTATTTTTGGAGAATAATGTTGCGGTCTTTTTGTGTGTTTATGTGCCTGAGTGCTTGTTTTCTGATTGACTGGGGCACAATGGAGCTATTTCTGGAGATTTGTGTGTGTGTGTGTGTGTGTTTCCGCTCTCTTATTGAACATTTTGTGGAGGCTTGTGAGAAAAAAAAAGTGGTTTTTTTTGGCATATTATGTATTGGTTTGATAAGATTGAGTCTATTTTAAATTCCAAAATGGCAACTTTAATTAAATCAATAGCCCAAGAAAGTTAAATGAAGAAAAGGAATGAGAGAAACACAAAAGAGACGAACTGTGCTACTGTTCATTATTTATTATACATGACTTATGAAACATTTAAGTGGCTCTTGTGTAAAGAGGAATATCTCCACTGAAAATCTCCTCCAAGCAGCCATGACTCCGGCTAAATGTTTTCTCCAGATCCCATTAAACTGCTGCATTGATTCCTGGGATGAACTTTGGATCATCTTGCCAGCAAATCTGGGTCAAGCAACAAAATAAAAACCCCAAAAACTGCTGCTGCACCAAGGCTGTGTCGGTGAAGGATCAGGGTTTTGGGGTCGTGATGGTGGCTAGTCTTGGGGAAAGAGCTTGTTCTCAGGGTTAATGTCAACACTTTTGGTCTCATTTAGGATTTTCATCCCATCATACTTTGTCAGCCTCCTGTATTTGTTTTTCACTTTGCTCATGTTTTGTTGCAAACACACTGAATGAGAAATTCTCCCTCATCGTTCTGTCTGTCTGCTGGTATGGTGAAGAGGCAGCATCCGCTTTGGTAAGCGTGTGTGTGTGTGTGTGTGTGTGTGTGTTTGAGATAGTGTGAGATAGTGTGGTCTGATGTGTGGGCGGATGGTTGTCTGCGTGTGTCGTCAGTACTGTGGGAACAGATCCTGTGTTTTATTGATTGTACAGTGAGATGAAACCAACTAAATTCTCTCTCATGTCTGTTTTTCCAAAAATGCAGACTGATTGGTAGGAAACAAATAAAATCAAGTCTTTTCTAATAAGTAATGAAAAATTTCCTTGTTGCAAATACAAATCTGAAATAGGATGGGACAATTCAGCCTTTCTGACCTGGATTATGCTAGATTTGTGTTTGAAAATTATTTTTGTTAGTCATCACCGCAAATGCACGTTATTGCACCAAACAGAATCTGTCAATTGAATAAATACAGTATATCTAGAATGCTATTTAATCATGTGAGAAATATCACAAAATTTCTTCTTTATTACATGAGGAAAAGTACAAACTTTTTTAACCCAAACTTGCTTTCCATCGGGCACAGAGGAATTCCAATATCGATTGATTCTCTGTATCTCTACCTGATGACGAGCCAATCTGGACTCAAAATGTTGTACTTGTCCAAATGTAATACAGAGGAGATTTTAAAGGCAGCAGATAGTAGTGATGCGAGTCCTGGGAGATAGAAATAATAGTCTTCAATAATAATAAGAAAAGAAGAAAAAAAAAAGATTTGTCCAGTTATAGCATATAATACTGTCCTCTATAGCAGCCCATTATTAAAAGATATGGGGAGACACTTAATTCACTACTTTATATTGTAATTAGCACATGCAGTTGGCAGGAGGCTGTCAGATGTTCAGGCACAGACAGGCCTCTGCATTGTCTACGATGACACATGCGTACAGAAGCACAGATTGAAGTCGCGTGTTGAGGTGCATTATGCTCACTGGAAAACATCAACCATAAATATGATGTTAGAGCGTGGAGTAATATGGAGAGGCAATGTAGAAATCAAAAGCTAGGGTTTTTGCGTTGAATGGAAACTCCACTTTCTGCGATGACAGGATGGAACAGGTTCTTTCACAGCAGAACAAAATGTTCAGATATTATTCCTAATCAACATTCATGTGAATTTGCTCCAACAAGCTGCAGTCAGACTGCCACTAGAGTCTCACTGTGTGTGTGTGTGTGTGTGTGTGTGTGTGTGTGTGTGTGTGTGTGTGTGTGTGCGTGCGTGCGTGCGTGCGTGCG
>JBBPCS010004119.1:0-11616 GCA_037974645.1 Hollardia meadi
TTTTAATATATATATTGGCCGATATATTGGTATCGGAAATTTTTTACTCCCTAATATCGGTATCTGCATCGGCCCCCCAAAATCCATATCGGTCGGGCTCTACTATCTTGTTAAGTTTTATTCATTCAGTTGTGAGATTTTCCTTGCCCTGCTTGTTTGTGTTTGCTTGTTTGTGGTAAATAAACATGAAATGGGAACAAAGACAAATTACGACTGTTATAGAGAGGTTGATATGCGTAGCTAACACAACAGAAGTGTGATGCGAAGTGGAAGATTGAGCTAGTGTTACACTGGATGCTTAAACACAATACACCTTTTTTCATTGCTCCTGTTCTCTTTCGCATTAGCATTTATCTTTAGCATGTTTTACTTTCTCTGAGATCTTCTGTCCTCTGCAACTGACTGATACTCTTCACTGATATTGTTCACTGTTGGTTTGATCCCTCCATGACTTTCATATTCCTCCTCACGGTGGCTGCTTTGATCCTGTCAGAGCACTCTTGTGTATTAAAAAAGTGTTCTTAGTAAGCAAGAATAAAGGTGGGGAAGACATCAGAGGTGAATATGGAAGATGGTTTGATGGATGGACAAAAGGGCCAAGCCTAATGTAGATAAGAGGGCATACTTCAAGAATAAATTTGGTAATTTTCCGTATTATCATTGTGAAAATATTTTCATTGTAGAAAAACTTAAAAGTGTCTGTGTCATAGACCTCCATTGTTCGAAAACACTCGAAAACATACAGTATCAGTGAGTCACACCGTGACAGCAGCCCTGGTGCTACTTACTAGGGCACCAAATGTGTATTAATCTGTTGCAGAAAATAGTTTCCTGTTTATTAATCCTGTTTGATTAATAATTGCTAAAATTGTTTTAGGAAATTACTGAGCTGTTTTGTTTTTTTAAAATTATGAACTAAACATTTGTCGCCATCTACAAAAGATGCAAAACTTTAAAAAATAAAGTTTTGCATCTTTTGTAGATGAAGATGATTTGTTTTTTATCTGTTTGCAGTAACACATGAATGGAGTTCTCTATGTAGGTAACTCTATGAGTTTCAGATTTATTTATTATTTTTTAAATTTTATTCAATCAAAGGAAAGTATTTGACGACAAGATTTTCATTAACTTTAAAACTCTCTCTCTCTCTCTCTCTCTCTCTCTCTCTCTCTCTCTCTCTCTCTCTCTCTCTCTCTCTCTCTCTCTCTCTCTCTTTTCTACATGTGTGGGTGTCAGCCAGATGTTAAAGTGCCACTCTGTTTTGAGTGCTGAGGGCCATCGCTTGAGGCAGGAAGTTTGTTGTGTTGGAGCTACTGCACAAATATGACATTTGCTCATTCACATTTTTTGAAATGCTGCATACATTGAAGTAATGGCAGGTTGTTGAAGAAGGGAAGGGGAAATGAAAATGCATTTCAAAGTGGGTAAGTGACAATACGGGAGTATCCTGTGCTGTAATTTACTAAATGGGATAATGCATACACATGCACTTACAGTAGCAAATTAATGTAGCCTATATGATCAAGCTTATTTATGCCTCTAGTGGTAAAAGCAGGAAATTCTCAAAGTGAGATGCAGCCCAAGCAATAACACTCAACATCAGCAAAGGTAATAGAAAGTAATTTAGCCTCTTATATTCTGTTTGTTTATTTATTTACTTGCAGTACATGTTTGAAGTTTAAAAAAAATTGAATTAAAGTGTGATTGATGGTATTTGGTTCATTTTGTGTGCTGGTGTGACTGTCTGTCGTCACCCTCTGACAGCGCCTCTGCCCTCTAGACTCGGTTGGGTTTTAAAACTGTCAGCACTGGTGCTTGACTGCTCAGGGACTTTGTGTAAGTATATAACTGCTGAGAGCTGTAAATATTGTACTTAAGTCAAATGCTGGCTCAAATTTGAAAAGAACCTTATTTTAGCTCTGAAGTTGCAGGAAATGGTATTAGTTTAAATACACCATTTAGCTTACTTGAATTGCTGTTAACTTGTTCACTTCTTGACACTGCTTTTTCTTTCCTTTAATGTCCCAGTGGCGTTCGTTGTTGTGCTTGCTTGCTTTTTTTTTCTTTCTTAGTTAAATGATAAGGCTGGTGATATGTTATATTTTTGCTATTGTCAACAAATCCCATTAAAAAAAAGACCAATGCCAGTAATGCATTAGTCTGTCTCTCATTACATTCTGGCTTCATGGTATGGTAATAAAGAAACAAGCCCCCCAGTGTAACAGTGTGGCTCACTGTTGCATTTTTAATAGTTTATAGACAACGACAGACCTCTATGGCACCAAGGAATAAGCAAAATCAGGTTTTGACTACACAAACAACACTTGTTAGTAGGATTCATTTGTCATCAGTTTTGGTCTTTTTGTGAGATTAGTTAGCAGGATATCTTAAAAACTACTCAACAGACTTCATTCCAATATGATGAAAATAATAAAGGTTTTTACCTGCTTTGTTTATGAATATCTGCAAAACATGTTTCTCGAATTTCGTCCAATCCTCAACAAATTTGACACATAAAATACATGAATGTTGCTGAAAAAGCTGTTGATTTTTTTTTTAATGCGCCATACTCCTGTCCTATAATTAGTCACCAAATTTTTCTAGATGCACACTGTAGCAAAACTTCCCATGCCTTTTCACATATAGATGATTCGAGAAACACAATAAATACAATACAAATACACATATAACTACAGTATTCTATTTATAAAACCCTTTCATTTTGACAGGATTTGTTTTCCCTAAAACGTAGAGCTACTATGAGCAAATCAGCACAACTCCCTGTCATATTGCGTATTATTTGGATCCAAATGTAGATAAAACCTTTTCAGTTCTCCTGTCAGGATCTCGTCAGAGAACCCTTTTGACTATCAAACCATGGTGGGTTTTTTTGTGTCTTAATTAAATTCTGTTGGTTTTTCAAGGTGGATGCCATAGTGACACTGGGCGGACTGGCTGGCAGATTTGACCAGACAATGGCATCTGTTGAGACCCTCTACCATGCTCTGTCCATGACACAACTCCCCCTGTTGATCATACAAGGGACAAGCCTGGCATACCTTCTTAGACCCGTAAGTGTATTATAAACACACAGTACTGAGGCTTCATATCTCTGCATAGACAAACCACTATGCACAGATACTGTCCTGTCCATTGTTCTCCATTTTACTTTCACAGGTGCAGTGAAATACACTTAAAAAGTGAGGTTATGAGACTTTCTTTCTTTTTATAACACTTTTCACGAAGTATTTAAAGTCATACATAAAGTCTACACACACAGGCAGACCTCAACAATCTGCTCTCCTGCTTTAACATCCCCTACCCATTCTTGTCACCCGTCTCCCAGTCTCTTCATTTTCTGTTCCACCTTGATTGAAGTGTTAAACACGTTGTTTCTTTGTTAAGTAATCACTTCAAGAACACACACACACACACATACACACACACTTTTGGTGCCCCAATTTGCTGTTGTGCATGACAGAGAGAGTCTCTTTTGATACTCCGAAATTGTTTTTCCTCAATGCCAGCCACTTTCTAATGCTCCTCAGTTGATTGAGTTTACAAGTGGGCCAAGCAGCATTTGGGACACACACAGTTCTTTTCCCCCCTTCATTTTTCTCCCCTGTGTTGTTTATTTGCAGGAAAAACAACTAACTGTCACACTTCCTGATGACACCTTGTGTTACATTGAATAAACCTTTCTCTTATGTACTCCCTCCATACTTCTTGTCATTATTCCAAAGGCGCATTGTCATTTGCTGCTTCATACCTCGACACCTCCAATTAATCTTACTTCAATGAGGGTAAATTAAGCTCGTTTGTCAACGCAGCTCCAATTCGCTAGTCACTGATGAACGCAGACGCCTGTACATGAAGGTGAATGCAACCTTCGAAAGACCCAGTGCTATTTGTTCAAGTTACATCTGTAATTGAAGTGTTTACAGCTTTAGCAAAATATCCTCACTGCCCATATTCCATGCAACCACGGCTTTGTTACGTGCTAAGCTTCGGGATTGTATGATACAATCAATACATAGACCTTTTTTTATATTCTGTACATAATCTAACACACACACACAATAAGACCTGAGTTGATTTACCAGTTATGTCCATTTTGCTAATTTGTCAAGTGTCACCTGAAAATATATATAGCCTTATAGCTACTTATAAATGCAATATCCCATTAAACATGCACATTTTAGAAAATTAATGAGACGTGCTTCTTGAGTAACCAATATGCTTTGATTGGATCCTGTTTATTTTAGCTTTTGTTTTCCAGGTGAGGTGTCAAAATGTTAGTATGCTGTTTTTGAGAAATTTGCAGAAGTCTTGTGTTTTCTATAGCTGGCTCAGGGCATTGCATAATTTTCATATCTTTTTTTAAAGTTATGGGTAGGGACACTGCGTGCGCTGCAGGCTTGTTTAATCTGAGTCCCTATGCGGCAGGAAGATGTTTTAATCAGTTAAAGTCCCAAGGTGACGCTAAATTAACTAATTTTGGATCTGAAGAAAAAAGTTGCACTGAGTTCATCTGTTTTGTTGTTTTTTCTCTTGCCGTCTACCCTATTGAGTCTCGGGCAAAGCAGAGCCATATTTACTCAAGTTAGCAGTCTGGCACCTGAGGAGACTTTAAAGAGCCTGCTCTGTGTGTTGTGGGACAGGAAATGCACGGTGCTGTGTCAGCCCAATCCATGTTATAAATCATTCTATTAGCGCACACACTCTAGGTCAAACGTACAAGCTTGTTTTCCTGATGCCCTTTTGAGGAGTGAAACTTGTCAGAACAAGAGCCGATTTAAATGATAAAGTATGATAGCTGAGGTATGTTAACTCATCCCAACTTCTGCTCTGGTGGAGCAAGTTAGAAATTATATGACATTCTAATAGAAAATAAAAAATTGAACTGGACATGAAGAGAAGAAATGACCTAGGATGGTCTGTTCCAAAAAACCTAATGATATGCACAAGAAAGAGGACTTTTACAGGTAAGACCAATTCATAATAACATTGATGTAATGATTTAATTCAAAATTGCATTTAAAAAAAAGTCATGACAACAGTTGTAAACAAGCTTAATTGTGTTATATCTTTCTCACTAAGACAGATACCAACCAACTAAGGTGATGACACAAAGGGAATATGACAATATTCAACAACATAACAATACATTACATTAATTTGCAGGGTTTTTTGTATCTCACACTTCTGTTTTAAATAGATTCAAAACACTGCATTACATTACAGTCACCAGGCAACTTTCCCTACAGGAGTTCCATCTTCATCCCTCTTCTTCTCCATGTCAAAGTTGCTATCGCTTTAAGCAGCTAGCTCCACAACCAGTAAAATGTACATATTTCTTTTCTGCATCCAGTGTGTGTGTGTGTGTGTGTGTGTGTGTGTGTGTGTTCATGTGCACATGAATTTGTTTTCCTTTCTCTCTCTTTCTCATACTCTCTCTGTCTTTCTGACACACTTGCGCAAAGAGACAGCATTTATGTATAGAAAACGACCTCAGGGATGTTTCCTGAACACCAAACACTAAAAATCTTTCCCATCATTCCATTCCTCTGGGTCTGCAGCTCCAGCAAGCCAAGCAAAGAAAACTCAGCTTCAAACATTTCACACTTTCAAGATTTCAAACTCTTAATTGATCCTCTTAGATCACTGATCTAAGTTCTAGCTGTCAATGATGTTTGTAGTTATGTTTGGGTTTGTGGCAGTTTGAGCATACATGGCACTATATAACTATATAATTTGTATTGTAATTTACTTGTATTATTACATTTCAGGTAATTTTGGTTTCCTACAGATGCAACATTTGTTTTCCAAATACATGTGTACTGTATGTGCTGAAATGAGATTTTAGCTTTTCTTTTTTTGTACGCTAGAAATGAAAGAAATTTAGTTTTGACCTTTTTACATTCCAGGATCAGGTTTTATTATAACCAGTGCATTCAGAGTATAGTCATTACTCAGCCTGACAAGGCTGACACTACCTTGCACCTACACTGTGTGATGTTTGCTTTTTTTTTTCCAAGCTCAAGCTTCTCAAAGGGATACTGTGAATTTTTCTAATTTTGTTCATGAAAAAGTCATCTGTCCATAAGACTTCTTAACACTGTTAAATATCATCCCCCATTGATATGTGCTGTTCTTTCTAAGCTAATAAAATACAATATACTATAGTTTACATGGCCCATTGACTCCAAGTGAATTAAACAGCACATCAGTGGCTATACTATTTAACTGAAAAGCTGGTTGTTCATATCTTTTGACACTCTGTGACACTGAAAGTAGACTATAAAACAAAATAGCAAGGTATTCTTGGGATGCAGCATTGCCTAGAGCAATCAGTGATTTTAATGACCCTTGTTTACCAAGGGAAGTGAAGCTCAGTTTCTCATTTGGAGCTGGAAAAGTTTAAGATGTCCTCCACATTTGTTTTCTCATTTCATTAATTTTGTTATTATGTTTTCGGGTTGTCCCTCCGTCCGTCCGTCTGTCCATCTGTCCCATTCTTGTGAATGCGATATCTCACAAACACCTTGATGGAAAGTCTTCAAATTTGGCACAAACATTCACTTTGACCCGAGGTTGAAGGTGAACTGATTAGATTTTGGTTGTCAAAGGTCAAGGTCACTTTGACCTTACGTCTGTCCCATGCTCTTGAACGCGATATCTCAGGAATGCTTAGAGGGAATTTCTTAACATGTGGCACAAATGTCCACTTGGACTCAAAAATGAACTGTTTAGATTTTGTCGGTCAGTGGTCAAAGGTCGAGGTCACTGTGAGCTAATAAACACATTTTTGTCATAGCTCAAGAATTAATTCGCTAATTATGACAAAATTTACCATAAACTGTGCTGATTGTCTAGATCTTCTGTGCTGTTGCGTTGAACATGTGTGTGAAGAATCCATGTTTCAGAATTTAGAGCTTTTTTGCAGCAACATCCATATTGAGCTTCAGGTGATTGTCATTGCACCATGTGATACAGCTCTCCATCACTACGCCATCACTACATACATCACTACATGACTTTGGACAGGCATGGATGGCAACTTCACTGTTGCACAGAGGCATACAACCACGAGACAGTCATTCTAGTACCTGTCATTGTCTGTGGCATACACAGAAATACAGGCAGATAAATACGAGGGTTTTGTTAGGTTTCTGGTTTTACTGGTCCGGCCTGATGAGCTTAAACCGTTTTTATTTTATACAACCCGACTAAACCGGCATTTGTTAGGTGTAGGTAGAGAGAGCTAGCAGTATGCGGCTAGCTAGCAGTTGCGCTCCAGGATAGCTGATTAGCTCAGCGTTATGGGGTGCTGCTTCCCTGTTGTGTTGTAGTGTTACTAGAGTTGAGAGTTGTGCACAAAGTGCTGCTATACTACTCTGACCAACATCCACAAGAGAGAACTCTCATCAGTAACAACTTGGTGCAGTTTATGCTGTCCAACGTTATGTTACCCCCTTTTCAGTACAAAGCCACTCTGTTTGCCCTGTTAAAGTTACTGCTTTACGCTGTAAATACAAATCAACACTTTCTGTATGAGTTTCAAATTAAAAGCCCTCTAGCGTGTCAGTGGACAGACACCTTTCATTTTTTTAACAAGGCTTTTACTGTGGTACATTTGCAGGAACATGTTGTGGAAAACTTTCTCAAGTTGCACTTGGGTGAAGTCTTATTTCCTTTATTATTTTGATGTTAAACTTTAGAAGATTATAAGTTCTGTTGAATGGTTTGTGTGAGAAACGAAAATACAATGTGCCATTATTCTTCTGGTGGTGCTGTTAACACCAGCATACGGTATATGTTCCACTATGGAGCGGTTGAGTCACTAGCGACACCTAGTGGTAAAAGTCGGTGTGGTCTATGGCTCAATATCAAACCGGTTTGAAAATGTTTCCACCAGCCAATAAATGCTCATTCATTTTCGACTTACTCTGTGTGTTAACAGGGCAGCCACAGACTGGGGGTGAACACAGGCCTGGAGGGGGAATGGTGCAGCCTTATTCCAGTAGGTGGACCCTGCCAAACAATCACCACTGGGCTCAAATGGAACCTAGGTGAGTCCCCTTTTTCATTTTTTGCATTTGAATGATGCTCCACAGAAAATTATCGATCTCAACTGGATAAAACCAATAAAAATTGCAAAATCTAAATTAAATTTAAATTAAATTAAATTAGTATTTTGGTTTCCTATTTTATTTTGGCCTGTAACATATTTAAACTCCTCATTCAGATGAGGGTTTTCTGATTTTTCCATCCATCCATTATGTATCACAGCTTATCCTATGCAGGGTTGTGGGGGGCTGGAGCCTATCCAAGCTGATATTGGGAGAGAGGCGGGGTACACCATGGATAGGTTGCCAGTTCATCACAGGGCTGGTTTTATGATTTTTAAGTCAAGCAAATGTTTTTCCCCTGTGGAATGAAGCAGACTACAAGAACATGACTTGCGACAGGTCCGGGCCACTTTTAAATTTCGTTTCTACCTGCGTGAAGAAATGCGTCTTTGGAAGATTGGGAGCGATATGTAGCCTAAAGACATGTGGGAGAGGACATACTTGATATTCTAGGAGAGGTTGGAAAGACCACTCTGCTATTATTACAGAGGAAATTTAACATCAAGTGCTGAGAAAAGAACATCTCACTTCTCTACACAAAACTGTTCGCTGCCAAAACTGTAAATTTAAATGTTATTTTACTGTGGAAACCACTTCCACTGAATTTTTAACATGCATAATAAGATACAGAAAAGTACAGATTCCTAATTTGCTTCTGTCAAATGAAACTGCGGTTTGAGTTTGATATATTGAAGACATACCACAATGAGATTTTTGTATTCTTAAATATTATGTGAAAATTCAATCAGACAGCCGCTGAGGACCCCTGTGGTGTTATCTCACTGGCCATATGGCCAGCTGCGTTCTTAATGAGTTGGCACAGACCAAACTTCCACCAGTGTGAGGGAACCCTGGACCTTCTGTCAGTGGGGTTGCACAATGCGTCTGCTTCTTGGTTGGTGTCTACTTTCAGTGTCTGCGTGTGCATGTTTCAGGGAGTCTACACACTTGAGTGAGCACGCTTATGTGTCCATGCTTGTTTCAACATGCCTGTACGTGTGTTTGAATATGGGAGAGTCCAGCCCTGTTTATGAACTTGCTTTTTGTGTATGTTTTTTGATCAGATGTGTTGTATATTTACTCGGCACACCTGCGAGATGGCCATCTGAATGGTAATGAGAGGAACTTTATACATGAGAGTCCTATGCAGATTAGCCAGTTATAACAAGATGCCTAATTAATTATATGCATATTTAGAGGCTGGAAGTAATGGTTTCCCATTGGGGTTGGGAGGGAGGACCAGAATATGAAACAAAATTAGGAATATCAGTTTTTTTCTCATATGTTCGAGTGCTGCATGTATAAGTGTTTATATAGCGGCAGTGCTTCTTGTAATGCCATCTTTCCTTGATTTGTGCATTTGTTTTTACTCTTTAAATCTGTAACTTTGCAGGGTGTTCAGTGCAACTTCCTCAGGGGCCAAATCAGCTCTGTGCAGAGGCACACCCTTGGGTGACACAAAGACTCTTCAGAAGTCCATTGAAATGATCCCCCACACTTGCGTTCAAAGCCTGTGTGTGATGAAAAATATATGATCTTTCTATAAAGAAAGAGTTTTGGGCTGTCAGCCATCAAAGTCTTGATGGCCCAAAGGATACTTTTGGCTTGCATCCAGAGCTTGTTTTAACTTTTGCTTTAAAGAATAAAAATGTGTAATGATTCATACTGTTTTGATCCAGAGTGTACATTTAGGGTGGGTAGTCAGTTATTGAGCAAACTTTCTTTTTTTCTGGTTGCTGTAGGGGAGTGTGCAGGATGAGCTGAAATAGCCTTTGAGTTAATTATATCGTGTTGATTTTTAATAGTTTTTTTTATGGTAGTGGATTAATAATTTGTATTGTTGTGAAATGATCTCAGATGCAGTACACGTGTGCTTAGAGAGCTGAGCTTGAGCTTGCAGTGAAAAGATACAGTTTTTGTCTTATATTTGTCAAGGTCTTGAAATTATATAATTTATATTTTCTCTGGAACATTGTAAAAATGGTTAGTTTTGGAATCAAATGGCAAAAATGAGGTTTTGAGATAGAAAAGGTCTTATAAAGTTATATATTTTTACTCTATAATGTCAGTAGCTACCAGTGTTGGGTACCGTTACTTTTAAAAGAAACTTGTTACGTTTGTAGATTACAGCCATTAAAAAGTAAATTTGTAAAGCATTACACCCAACACTGGTAGCTACTACAATAAGGTACTCATTTACAAGTTTAAAGTTTCCCTTTTAATGTCAAAACAAAGAAAAACTGAAATGTTTCGGATTATAATATCACACAATGCACACAGTTAGGGTAGGTAAATTGACCAAAATAAATATGACAAATTGACATTGATGATTTGTGATAATTGTCCGTCAAATTGAATCAAATACCAAAGTCAAAAAACGGCACATATTAGATTCACATATTCTCTGGTAAGATTTCATTTATTTAAACATAGAAATTGTGAACCACAATATTTCTATTTTTCATAATATGTTTATGTTTATATTTATTTGTAAGAACAACTGTATACACAACATTGGGAACATTCCATTCACCTCTCTTGTATTGAATTAGTGGCAGAAGTTGCGTGATGGATATCTCAAAACCTCAAGAAAATACATGGCTGAATACCAGTTGGTAAAATTAGCTTTTGTCATATTGCTTAATTGTCCCTTGTAGACGTGAGGGCCTAGTATGAACTATATTGGAAACTTGAGAGCACATTGGTCGATACTTCACAGTACTTGGAGAAAGGAGATACTGCTGGCAAGCACAGTCAACTCCTGAAGGTCATTGCAGAGGCAATCTGCTTCGAAACTTCTGCAGGCAATTTGCAGATAATGGTTTCATTTTTTTTCTCCTTATTTTTCATCTTATTTTACATTAATATTCTCTCCGTGGCTTTATGTTCATTATATATCTTTTATGTGAAGCACAACCTTTGCAACTTAAGGCCCACTTCTGATTGTTAAAAAAATTTCTGAGGACCAAAACTGGACTGTAAATATACAGTATGTTATGCCACTATTAAGCTGTAATATTCTACTTACCCTCAATGAAACACTTGGATTTGCTTCTGGGAAATTGTGTGGTCAAATTGTGGTGTGATGGGTGAGAGGAGAGAACACACAGAGTTGCATTCAAAGTTGCTTTCAGTTTGTTACTTGACTTTGATGTTGTGACTGTCACAATGGTTTATGGTCATTTCAAAAAATGATCCAGTTTGTGCAACTGCATCCGAGGGAACTTTAGCTAAGTAACAGTCTATACCTTGGGTTGGGCCATGACTGACAGTCATCGTCCACTGAGCCCTCTACCATCGTAACATTGTAATTTGGGGGCAAGTGGTGGTGGTGATATTCATTTTTTAAATTCTTTAACACAGGGGTTTTCAAAGTCTAAGACTGTGGGCCTCCCCTCAGACAAAGCTTGGAGAAAGGCGGGGGGGGGGGGGGGGGGGGGGGGGGGGGGGGGGGGGGGGGGGGGGGGGGGGGGGGGGGGGGGGG
>JBBPCS010004120.1:0-11616 GCA_037974645.1 Hollardia meadi
TTAACCCACTGGTTTCATCTGGCTTCAGAGATAAATACAATTGGGTGTCATCCGCATAGCAATGAAAATTAATAGAGGGCTTCCTAATAATATTACCTAAAGGAAGCATGTATAGGGTGAATAGTATTGGTCCAAGCACAGAACCTTCCTTTAAAGTACTGCTCTTCAAGCAGGAATAAATTGCCAGTGAATATTTATTTGTTTTGTAAAACAAGCCAACGTATGTTAAAACTATGACAAAGATCCAGTTAAATACCCTCCATATGCAGGTTTTTCATTGTAGAATGTCGGCTCCCCTTTCAAAAAATTCCAGATTCCCACTTATGACACGACCGAGGCATGTGTGGGTGAAAGGGACAAAGGTGGGCAATGTTATTTTGTGGTTGTATGTCCTTAAGTGGATAATCTGTGAAATTTTCTGCTTGTGTGTGTGACTCGGTCTGTTTTTCCTATAGGAGTAGCTCATTTCAGTGGAGGTTGACCATGCAGCTAAGGAAACTGGCCAAAACTGGTGTACCAGGCAATAAAAGCTAACATAAAGTGCAACCGATTATGCTCAATGAAGTTAGTCATTTATGGCATACTGTGATGCATCTGTCTGCAGATGGCAGCCCTTGCTCTATGCTCACTTGATTTTGGAAGATTAGTAGAATTTGTTTGGAATATGGGATATAACTTGACAACTGTGACTTCCACTGAGGCAGTGATAAAAGCACAATTACAGAATGTTCTTTCATAAAATAGAACATGTTAACTCCCAGAAAGGATTAAGCTTGCAGCAAGACCCTAAAGCCCCCTCTTTGTCTCTTGAACCTATAACACAAAAAGGACCTCTCTGAATGCATAGCATTTACTTTTGTTGGAGTATAGTATGTTCTGTGCAGACTCTTACATTCTAAGAGCTTGTGTGACCATTATATGAGCCAGAACAAATCTGTGAGACTGTGGTTAATCTTGGGCGTGAGTTGGACTGGTAAATTCTGCCAATATATCAAACCAGTCAGTGGTTTGGTTCATGGTCATATTCAAGATGGATAGAAGAGTAAATATTACACATAAAAACATGCAGAACAGACTGTCATTGCTGCTGAACATGCATCAAGATGAACATTATGAAGTCCTGATCTTATTGGACACATTGGCCTGTTGCATTTGCTTTCTCACATCTAACATTTCCCCCTGACTATACGACTCATAAACATGGCTTCTTCTCAAATGAAACACTTCATTGCCATATTTAGCTGCATGAAAGAATCGTAGCCTGTTGAAAAACAGTATGCACACTTCTGTGGACTACATACCACATTGTGATCTCAGCTTGGTCCTCTTGAAAACCACTGTTGACTTCTAACGTCTTTTCAATGCCATTGTCTTTCTGGGTTTCATTCAAAGCCATAAGTTAGAGAGCATAGTCAAAGTGACAGCCTAATCTTCTTTTATACCGCTCACTTACTACCCGTATTACTTTACATGAATCCATATTATTGCATCTGCGCCATCACATCCTCGTAGACAAATCCCTTTAATTCACCAGAGGGCAGTCTTGCCACACTAAAAATTACAGATCCATCCTGTCATACTAAGCCCATTAATTACATAAACCTTCAAGAGCAGGTATGAAATATCTGAGAATATGATTCCAAGGTTTTCACATATGCTAAAATATAAAACTATCACTGTTATAGTAGGTACAGTGGAAATTGGCCTATGAATTAAAGTGTTTATGAACACTAAAATGTTGTGAGTGAAAATGATTTCCTACATTGACATTTTAGGTATTTCCCTGACTCTATACACAGTAATTTATCACTGTATGAGCAACCAGAACAATTATTTACATAAGAAAAGAAAGCCAGAGAATGGAATAAGTAAAAACAGAGGAACATATATATTTTATGGGACTTGTAAAACTATATATAAAATACAAATTGGTAGATATTATACAATATGTTTAGCAATGTTTTGTGTAAAGAGGTCCGCATCCACAAAGTTCCCCCTTTCCTCCTTCCTTCCTTGCGCTCCCTCTCTCTCTCTCTCTCTCTCTGTTGTGGAGGCATTTATCAAGCACTCTGCTGCAGTTTGTTGTGCCACTGCAATTTCCCAATGCCGTGAGAGATGCCTGAAGCAAGTGAGGGTGAAATCACAGAGTAGTTCTGTTTTCTCTGGCATTACCACTGTGCTTCTAACATCTAGCATCCAAAATACTAGGAAACTGTAGAAGAGATGTGCTGAGGAGGAGACAAGTGAGTGAGAGAGATGTATTAACTCTCTGTTCAGCATGAAGGCAGGACAAGTGAAGACCCTATAGATGCCATTCATGATCTCTCACATTTACAACCATCCATTTTATAATCAGACACAAGCGCTCATGTCCTGAGCAAAGACTGAGCTTATTAAGTTGTGGATGTGAGACAAAACATAACTGCTCCATTCATTTATACAATGTATGCTCCATCCATCAATATTTCATGACCAGGTTCATAATCAGGAAATACCTCTGAATTCAAGTTGACAAAGGACTTGAGTGATTTTAAGGAGTTGTTAAAGGGATCACAGCTTATGAAGAGGCTTTTCAGTTC
This sequence comes from Hollardia meadi, assembly GCA_037974645.1. Lineage (NCBI taxonomy): Eukaryota > Metazoa > Chordata > Actinopteri > Tetraodontiformes > Triacanthodidae > Hollardia > Hollardia meadi. The sequence goes on from JBBPCS010004120.1 coordinate 2,580, forward strand.
CTGAATTTCATATATATATATATATATATAAAGATATGTCAGCACACTGGCAACATGATCTGTTTACAGCATCACTCAGTCCGATTAGAGACACTGTCATAGATAAATCTCTTTGGAGGAAAAGACATTTTCCTTCCTCTTATTTGCGGCGTGGTCTTTTTATTTCCAAGGCCTTGTACATTAGCCAAGAGTGTGTAAACATCAACCTTGTTGAAAACAGTTTCACAACACTGCTTCTACCTCTTAAGAAATCTCCCCAAGAACGCCAGAGGGAAGCACTTAAATGGTGTTCTTAATGCACTTAGCTAGGTATGCGCCTCCTCTGGCTTTTTCAGCTCACATCACAGCTCAATTTGCTTCTGTTTACTTGCTAGTAATAAAAGACAAGCTCTTAAGAGGCAGCAGAACATCCCACTTCAGCTTGTCACAAGAGTCATTGAGGTTAGCAGACCCTTTTGCCCTCAGCGGCTCTTTGAGAAAAAGGCACTTCAGGTATAATGCAGTAAAACACACACATACTGCTGTGACTACTGCTAAGCCATCCATAAGGACAATGTTTGTCTCTCTAGTGCTCTTTGGATGTTTGACTTTTCAAACCTGCTGTTTGAATCTGGAAGTAAGGTCCCTCATACAGTACAGTGTTTTTACTATACTGAGACAAAAGCATCAGATGCCAAATAAAAACCCAGATCTAGCAGATTTAAATGTGTTTTCATAGGGGGGTCGTTTTTTAGTTTTTACGGTATTAAATAGTTCTAGAAATCTGAAACTACCACCAATGTGTAGCTAAGTTAATAGGGATTCAGTAAGTTACTAACAGAGTTGCTGCAGTTGGTGCTAAGGCTTAAATGAGAGGACTGTTGGGCCTTGGCGGAGGTATGCGCTCTACTGAGTGCGATTTTCTAGTTAAATGAATTGTTTTAATAACAGATAGATGCCTTTGATGTTTTCTGCTTGTCTTTTTGCCGTGCTAACATTGATGCTCTGTGGATGGCAATGTGAGTTGTTCAGTTAATTGTTCGGCTCCCGACTCTGGTCCAGACTGAAATATCTCAACAACTATTGGATGGAACGCCTTAAAATTTGGTAAGCACAGGGTGAATTATAATAACCTTGGTAATCGTCTGACTTTTCCTCTAGCGCCATCATCAGGTCAGACTTTTCCCCAATACTTTTTTATGACAATACCTTTTTTTTATGACAGCTGCACTTTTGAGCTAAATAGCAAATGTTAGCATGCATACATACTAAATTAAGAGAGATCTATTCTCAGTGCAACATTTAAGAACAGTTTTCCCTCATTTGGATGCACCTCCTCTCCTATCAGTGTACCACACTGATAGGCAAAGCTAATTTCAAGGTCAGGAAAATACCAAACTGTTAGAGTGACACTTATGCTGGTCATTGTGCTGCCACAGAATTGGGGTCTTTAATTTTGTTTCCTCTGTAGGCTACTTCCTCTGATTCCTACATTGGCTTTTGTGTCTGTTCTGGTTGATCAAATAATTGTGCTGATATTCTGACCTGGGGCCAAATGTATAAAACTCTGTTTATATTTGGGTGTAGAAACATGTGTACGCACAAAACAGGAAACATGCAGTCTTTTCGTCAGATGTATAAAACCCCAGGTACGCCTGTTCCCACGTGTGTTTTCCTCATACATCTCAATCATCCTGAAATTAGCCATGCCCACAATTTACTTTACATGGATTCCAACACACCCCTGATCGCCTGATTTGCATGTAAAAGGCCAGAATTTAATTTAGTTTTGAGGAGAAATGGCGGAAGCAAGTAAGAAGCAGATGAAGAAGAAGAAGCGCAATTTTACAGACTGAACTGGAAACCTTGGTTGATCAAATGGACTTATTATTTGGTAGTTTAAGCTCGGGTACAACAAACAAAATGAAACAAGCTGCATGGAAAAGTGTAACTGAAGCAGTGAACGTAGTCAGTTCAGAGACACGGACCCTGGAAGATTTTTAAAAAAAAAAAGTGGTCCAATTTCAAGCGCGAGGCCAAGAAGCGCATCACTGCGCACAGCGTTAGTGTGCGAGCTACCGGAGGAGGAGAGTAGAGCCCTGCGCCCTCTCCGCTTGATGAGCGCGTGGCTGCGATCCTTGGCCAAACTCAGTCCAAATCAGTCCGGTCTCTGAACACTCGTTCTTGCTTTAATTGCTTCGAGCAACGCTAAAGCAGCCATTGTATAATTTGGCACAGCCATTACGCACGGCTACAGCCTTTATATAGTGGTGTTTTAATTGGTCTCACCTGGCGGTGTAGGTTACTCGTACTCCCTAATAATACAGAATAATAATATTTTATTATATCAAGATGTATAGATGTATTTATTTGTTTATTTATATAAAGATCATTGTCGTTATAATTATCATAATGTATATGTGACGAACATACACGTGATAATTAAAGCTTGTCAAAAAAAATAACCACTCGCGTGTCACTATGTAATCAGAGTGAAGGGTTTTTTGGGTTTTTTTTAGAACTATTGATTACATCCTAACACAATGTAGTGAAAGAAAAAAGCTCTAAATAAAATGTCACGTATATGGTACGCATGGCCTGATGCATGTGTACCGGTACGCACATTCTGTCCGCACGTGGATTTTTATACATTTGGAAACCTGCGTGGAAAATGGCGTAAGTACAATTTTCGTGCGTATGCATGATTTATATATTTGGCCCCAGGAGTCTTGAAAAAGTGATTTACATTTCAAGCAACAATCCAGGTCAAATAAATCAAAAATATTCATGACCATATAGATATAGATATAAACAGATTTTGCTGGGCTTATAATGTGTGTGTTTGTAAAAAAAAAAAAAGTAGTTAAAGGTAAAACCACCATTTCTTCATTATGTGTCAGTGCTTCAGAGCATTAAAAACATTAACATATGGTAGTTTATCTGGTTGGAATGGTTGTTAGCCTTCAGTGATCACAGACTGGAGGTCAATGATTACAGACCTTTTATAATTACCAACTACACAACCAAGTGAATGAATATTTGTCCTGCACAGATAAGGTCTTTTTCTCTTTATCTACATTTCCTTGATGTGAAAAGAAGCTTGTTTTGCCTGATCAAAAAACAAGGAGAGACAAGTGCGATGGTGCTTTCTCTCAGATCTTCCCTCCACCCCGTCTTCCTCTGCTGGTAGAAGCTGAGGGAATTGATTACACGGAGCTGGAGCACTTTGTCAGGCCTGAATGCATTTTTCACAATGCATTGCTAGGAACAAAGGGACACTGTCAAAGCTTTCTAACACCCTCTAAAACTTTTGATTTCCCCCTCGGTTGAGCAGGAAGACGGTGATTTAAAATTAATTGGCAGTGTGTCAGCAACGTATTTACATTTTGTTCTTTTAAAGATGCTATTAATTACAAGAGATGAAAAAATCTGCTGAGAGATGAGATGCGTTGCATTGGTTGCCTTCCTCCCTGCAGACTTTCTTTTGCTCTGAGGGAGTGTAGGCAGGCTTGCCAATTAACCACAGACTAAAAAAGACCCAAAGCACCCATGTTTCAGCAGGTAAAAAAACACTCAAATTTAAAGTGCCGACAGGAGATGTAACAGACAGACAGTAGCATGTGTTTTTCATACTTGTGCTTCAAGGTACTCTAGGAAGATGTAACAAAAATGTTCTCTTTCAAGAGTTTTGTAACTCCAGGAAACTGTGCAAATTGGGTTCAGGGAAGGCATCTCTGTAAGCGCTGTATGCTCTAAGTTAACGGTCCCTATTGCCTCTGCTTTTATTGCCAAATGAGCTTTTCTTCAATGTATTAATAACAGGATTGAACCAGGAAAACATGTCCTCACATAAAGTCTGTCTGGCATTCATCATCATCATCATCATCATCATCATCATCATCATCATCATCATCATCATCATCATCATCATCAAAGGAACAGTTGCATTGACGTCCTACACTCTTCCCTGTCTAGACTTTTTATATCATTGCAATAACGAAACACAGTACACATTCAGTAAATGAAATAAGGCATTAAAGCACCAGTGGGTGGAAAAATCTCCTTGTTATGTTGATTTCTTTGGGAGCATACTTTTTTAAAAAATATTTTGATTCAACTTTGAAATTGTAAATTTCATTTGCAAATGCTTTTTTTCCCTTTTGCATCTCCACCTGTGAGGTCTTCAGACAAATGTAGCTCCAGTATTCTCTTCCCCTTGGGATGCCTCTATGCCCGTTCTTCTAGCCGCTGGCTTCCCTAGACTTTTACCGAGAGACCCATGTCACAACAAAGCAAGGGTTAGACTCTTTCTTTCCTTTAATGCTAAAACACAAAGTGAATCCGTCAAAAATACCCTGAGGCTAAATAAAGAGTATTTTTGTTCCTGCCCTTTTCCCCCCAGCTACGATAAACACGGTGACAGCACCCAGGAGTTGGAGCAGAGCTTCTTTAAAAGCAACATATGCTTTTGTACTGGAAATACATTAGTCATAAGGGGAAGGAAAGGAGAAGGGGAGGGGGGCAATCGAAGTTTGGCAATAACATCTCAAATGCCCCACATTTCAAATCCGGCAGTAAGTACGGAAAAGTTTGAGAAGAAAGAGAAAGTTTGATGTAAAAAACATAAAAAGGAATAATGCTAGACACCTCGGGAGCTTGCTCGCTTCGCACATTCCTGTGAAGACCAAAGAGGGCCTTTTAAAAAGCTTGTATAATTGATTCCACCCAGAGGTAACCCAAGGCAATCACCTACCTCACCAAAAGAGAACACTAAAGCCCTGTGTAAAGAGAGCCTGTTTTTGTGCCGCGCTATTGCTTTACACTCCCTGCCATCTTTTTTATTGGAGCTTTCATCCCCGAGTGTGAATAACTGCAAAGTGAATAAACATTGTCTGAATTGGTGATTGATGGATCAATTTGGATCCCTCATTTTCAAGCATTGAAAGTGAGGCATTCATGTAGATTATGTTGCCTGTGGTCGCTGGCCAGAGTACAGTCTTTGCTATGAGCCTGTTGGAAATCTTCCAGCACTGCCTCAGCCAAACAGATGGCTCCCAATACTGCAGTCATATCCATATTAATGGTGTGATTACAATGCATTACAATCAAAAGATCTTGTCATTAACTTTGTGATTTAAAAAGCAATTATGGATTTTGATTATCCTCTGCCACAGCTATAAGGTGTGTGTGTGTGTGTGTGTGTGTGTGTCTTTGTCTGTGGGCCCATAGAGATGGCAGATTGATTCCTCAGCTGAGGACTGTATTTAGCCTCCTGACTGACTGACACCTAATAAGCTGAAATGGCTTCTGCATAACGATAGAGAGCCTGGGTCGTAGGGTGAGAGTGGAGAGTATGAAGATGGTCATCAACTGGGAATGGATGTTTGGGTATGTGTGTGTCTGTTTGTGTGTGCTGAGAAGTGTCAGTTTAGCAGGTAGTTTCCAGTCCTTTTGTTTGCTTCAGGTCAACTGTAGAAATACTAAATTAAGGAAATGGTACCTGTTGACCGTACATATGCTGTAACCTTAATTGGATACAGCACTGGAATCATTTTCATGGAAAATTCACACAAAAGTACTTTTTGATTATGTCGCAGATGTTCCTGTTGGTGGGTTGATGGGGATTTACTCTGCATTTGTGGGTGGATTGTGTTTTTTACTTTCCTTTTCCCAGAGATAAAATTACAAGAGGAAACACAGGAGGAATCACTTTTACAGTGAGACATGTCCAAAAGTTCTCATCTAGTTTAGATCCCTCAAGATCAAACAGCACAGGCCTCCCATTAGATTGGTCATTTTTAGCCACACTAGAGGCTAAAAATGGAAAGTCTGTCAGTCAGTCAAAAACATTGTTCCAAACTCAACAATCATTGTATTGATTGCATAAAATTTTGAACAGATATCAGGTATTTGATTTATGACCAAATACTAGGGATGGGCATTTTAAGCAATTTCCATATTCAAGTACTTACATTAAATAATTATAGAGTACTCAAGTAATCGGAAAAAACAAATCTAATGTAAGAATAAGGTCCGAAATTAACACACGATAGAAAATACGGGTAGGTGTTAGGATTAACCTACCTTTCTGCACTGCATAGACTGTTGAGATCAATAAATTATATTCCATATCTATACTGTAAACAGCCATCAACTGCAGGTATTAGAGAGGTGTAGTGTTTATGAGGCTGAAAACCTTTTTTATTGCAGTGAGGAGTGTAGCGCTGAGTGAAGCGGAGCAGGAGGAAAAGAGTAAGCAGCAAGTTGTCAGTAGCAGTAAATGTACAGTGCAGTTGTTGTTTGCAGCGATGGAAGCTTGTACTCCGGCTCAATAAACACCATCAGCTCGCGGAAGCCTCCTCCTTCCACAAAGCTTAATGGAAACACATCCATAGTCACCATTTTCCTTTGAGCTGACTAATCTTCTCTGCCCTGGTAGCATCACAACGGCGCGTGCTAACACTGCTAGCAAATGGGGTAATGAGATATTGCCTGTTATCCATCTCTGTTGTTTTCCCCTCATGGTTATTCATCAAGCTAGTTGTTCTATGATATGCAAGTTTAGTGTTACATAGCTTGCATAGCACCTTTACTTTGTTTACTTGGTCAAAATACTTCCAAACGTCACTCTTATGCCTGCTGGTTGGCATTATGCCTCTAACAGCACGATGAATTCCCTAAAAAAATTTGAGTTCCTGAAATGTGATCTGTTGATGAATACCACCGTCCAAAACAAGTACTCAAGTACTCTTGCTCATCCCTAACAAATACCAACAAAACTAATGATATTCCCATCAACATCTCGCTCACATGGCTCACATGGTAAGCATTACACCTGTTGGTTCTCTGACATTCAGCTATCTTACAGGGAGAAACCCTGTGGGTGAGGCAGACAACAATAGCCTCAGTAGAACATTCAATGCATGTATGTTTTATGTACTGCCCCCACTTTGTTCTTTACTAACTCACTTGGTGGTCGTTTTAAAAACAATATCAATACCGATTTGTTCATGTAGGTGAAGATGATTATATGTAACATTTGAAGAGTTTGTAGAAGATTGTTTTTAATTAATAAAAGCCCTAAAATCAAAACGCAAATCTTTAATTCAATTCAGTCATTAGAGAATAACACAAAAAAAGTCTTTAATCGACACCTTGCTACAGGTAATCTCACCAGATGAATAAGGTCTAAAGAAAAATGAGCACAAGTGGAGTGAAATGAATGTAAGACACTCTGTTTTTCTTTTTAAAACGTGCTAGTTTAAGACCTTGTAAAGGGCAACACCGTCTTTCTTGATGAAGAGAATCAGAGAGATAGCAGTGTAAAAATTTGATTCCATCTTCTGCCTCTGCTCTGTTATTACCTCAGGTGTGAAATCCTTCCCTGCTCACACTGGAGGACCAAGCGGGCGTGCTCAGCTGTGAAATTGTATCTTTTCTGCTCCCTCCGCCACCTCCCACCAGCTCCTTTCCCTGTCCTCCGACAGGATGGCAAAATCTTTTTCCTTGGCTTACTACAGCACCTCCTGTTGTGAGGTGAAGCTGTTCCTGCTCCACAGCTGAATAATCAGGTGCCTTCTTCTGCGTAGCTCTTTCATCCCTAATAATGGAGGGATCAGAAACCCCAGAAACACGTTAACACAGCAGCAGTAGTACGGCTGTACACTGCTGTCATGGGTTGAGAAGGCTGACTTCTCGCATAACCATGTGTCTTGTAAGAGCACTCAGAGGAATCGCACACAGAGCTGAAAATCTTCACCTGGGGACATTTGAATTGAAATGTAATGAAAGCACGGCAAAAACATGCCATCTGTTAACATGACAAGGTAGTTTGAGCCCATTTTAAGTGCACTCTGCAATGTTGAGCTGGTGCAGCCATGCGGCTTGAGGACTGCTTGCCTAATTTTACGCAAGTCCTCTGTGGCTTTCCCTGTGTCTTGACAGCAATGCCCTATTTTCTCTATGGCTTCCCCTGTGAGAACAGATTGCTCATCCACACCTCCTAACACTGCCAGGGGGACAAAAGAGCAGCAGTTTGCCTGGAGCTTTATGGCTCATACAGGGGCTGGCCTGAACGATGACATGTCACAGTACTGGAATACATAACACGCCACTAACTCCATTTGCTTTTACTCAGTGAGAATACAATAGCACATCTGTACCACTTGCATCAAGGATTGTTGGAGAATTTGTCGCAGGATCAGATTTAAAGTTATAATCGTTAAGATTTCAGTCTTGGTTGATTTGGCACCATTGGTGTTGATGGCAAGTGTGGTTTAATATTTCAGTTTCCATGATTCCTGCAGAAGAACGTTTCCCTTCTGTTATATCTGTTTTCAGTGCAGCCAAACAAACTCACGCTATTTTAATGAAGCACATGAACATAGCTTAGCACAGTAAAAAGATGTGGTTTGCTTTGCTTCTCTTGGTGAGAAGTTGGAGCTGTGTGTTTCTTGCAGCTCTTCATCTAATATCTGGCTGCTCCTGACTGTTCCACTACTCCATACAATATTTAAAAATGACCTGTCAAAAACTGCAGCGCTAACCTCTGTGACAAATACTTTGTTTCCTGTGACTGCTTCACAATAAAAGCCACTTTGTGTTTTGCCAGTTGAATGTTTTTAATGTGAGCCAGCAGTAATAGAAAATGTTTTTGGTTTTTTTGTATTAGCTGTACCTTAACATGCTGCATCATATTCTGTGAATTTCTTGTTCTTCTTGTTCTCTTGAATCCTGAGTAGTATTCATTGTTTGTTCCGGGGTCCACCACAAACAATGAATACTGTTCCATAAATAGGTCGGATGGGTACTGAAGACAATGAATTGTAGAAAATGTGTTTGGTTTCGTGAAAATTTTAAGAATTATAACTTTAAAAGAAGGCATCGACTGTGAAATCAGCTTTTCTTGTGGTACTGGTTCACCACCACTAAAACGGGGGTATGTCTAGACTTTTTTTTACTAACCCTGCATAACTCAGTTCCCCACTTGGGCCACAGTGGGGAACTGAGTTATGCAGGGTTGGCATGGAGTACGTGTGCGTGGACACAAATATATATA
>JBBPCS010004121.1:0-11616 GCA_037974645.1 Hollardia meadi
TCGAAATGAAATAGCACAACGTGGTGTCAACATAAAAATAAATAGGCTTCATGAACGCGAGCGCTGACAGTGGGTGGCCCATTTCGGATTTTAGCGTTCTATCGCACTATTGACTGTTCACGTTACAGCGCTTTACTTAGTTTAAAATACTTCTAGTTTAGGTGTTTTATGTGGTCTATTGGTGAAGTAGCATTGATCACTTTGAGGGGGGGATAAATTTTGTCCTCACCGGGGATAAAAATAGTTCAGCAGAGGCAGGGATGTATAGACCAGAAAGGGGGAAATCCCACGCATCCCCCCCGGCAAATCGCACCCTGGCTACAGGCTACAGCAACTACATGTCGGAGCCTATGGCGTCATAAACAAAGTTTACAGTGATGTGTTATTACTCTCACTGCCAGAAAAGGAAGACAGAAGTTCCACACTGCAGGTTTAAGTAGGATTTTTAATGAACTTGTTGTTTTCCATATAGTCTTTTTAAAGTGTTGTGCTGATACTTTAAGAATCTGTGTCTTTTTTTCTGTGTATGTTTTCAATGTGGCATCATAGAGCAACATGTTTGTTGAGAACAGTGCAGCAGCAGATTTCTCTGTAATACATGCAGACAAGTTTAGACTTACATAATAAGAATTGATTTTAGATGTATATATTTTTAGCTACATTCATTTGCAGGACAGGAAAAAAAAATGGCCACCCCCATTTGCTGTCGGGTGAAAAAGGTGGATGCTGGCACAGGGAGCAAAGCAGCAGGTGAGGAAGGGAATGGAGATGCTCCAGAGGCACAAATGGCAAGTTGGATGGAGACTGAATGGACAGCAGAGAGTGGGGAGGGCGGCAGGGTGATCCAACAAAGAAAGCGGGTTGGCAGACACGGGGAAACTGGAGCACAGCAGAGCAATATTAGAACATGCAAAAAAACCACAAGGAGCAGAAACTGAGGCAAAAACTGAGTGGGGGGACCAGATATATATGCTGAATAGCTTCGTCCTCCGTCCTCCTGCTTGTGCAGATCTCACGCCATCGTGAACGATTCGTAAAATGTATCTTGAGGAGAGAGGAGGCTTGCTGGAGGAGCTTTGAGCGAGGATGCACAGGTGTGTCCTTGGCAGAAGTCTTTTCAGCACCCCTGACATGAAAGAGGCTTGACACACACACAGATGGAATAAAGCATGGCGGAAGCAGAAGACTTTGCAGGACTTTCTTTTTGTATCATAAGTTATTTCACCTTTCACCATTGGTGTAGCGCCTCTTAAAGTTGCTGTTCTAAATGCATCCCTTAATGATATTTCACTTTTATATGATATGAATTTAAAGTAAATACTTATATAAGTATAGGCTACAAAAATATGCAGGCTATAAGAAAACAATGGACAGATTTTGTATTTGATGCCTACGAAGCGAGGATGTTTCATTTTGTCTCCTTGTGTGTCCTCTTCGCCTCCTTCACTCGCATCTCAGGTGGGAAGAAGCAAGGAGAGAAAGCGAGGACGGGAATCGGGGATGACTAAGAAATGAGGAGAGAGGAGACGAGGGTGGGGAAAAACACCAGGACAGACACATGCTTCAGAGCAACACTCCAACACCATTGTTTGTTTTTTTCCACTTTAATCTCAACTCAGAAAATGTCTAACATACTAGAACTTTGCTCTCAAAGTGTATAATATTCAATAGTGTACTCAAGTTGGGGTCTCTGGTATTAGCTGCTGCTACTTTGGTGGGCTGACAGCCAGAATGTAGAATTAATTTTCCTCACCTAGACCTGCTTGCACACACTGCCAGAATCTGGGAAACTGATAAAAAGGCAGAGCCTGGCACCGAGTGTGTCTCTCTGGGAAGTTACTATGTTTGGTGGGTGCTATAGGGCAAAGCTTGCTCAGCCAAGCTGTAATGATATTACACTCATTTTTCGGGGTTTGGGTTGCCAGTTACAGTCACGTCTGCCCGCCAGTAGTGAAGACAGTTAAGATAAGGGGGGAAATGTTCAAGTGGCAGGGCAAAGTGAAGGCGGCTTTGATTTCAAATTCTGTCACGTCCACAATCCCGGTGAAATATACCCCCCACCCCAGGCTAGCTAATACACACAGGACTGATCACATCAGTGAGTCGAGGGCTAACTACATTTTTTTTAATGTCAAGTAGTTGATATATTTTTGTCCCATGTAGAGTAGTTCTACTTCATTCCCACTACTCTACTCTGTCCAGTACTGTAATACAGGTCAAGCAGCCAGCTGACTGCGTTGAACCTGAGCACTAACAAAGACAAAATTCTCACAATACCAAATGTCTTTAAATGTAGGCCAAGTCTTTTTAAAGCATATAATTATCATATACTTTTAACCCTCAATGTCATTTATATCAGATCATGAAACTTAAATATGTTTACTATATACAAATATGTTCACCATTCCAGTCTTTCAATTTAGTTTTTCCCCAACATCATTATTATGCTATTAATGTCCATCTTCTCCCTCTTGGAGCCCTTCAAATGATAAATCTTCAGTTTCTTTGATTGTACCCATGGTAAATTGCACTAATAAGTCATAAAGATGTTTTACGAGGCTGCATTTTATTTCAATAGCTTTTTCTGATCGGGGGCTGATTTTATGCGGGCCTGGTTAGCAGAATTACCAGGTGTGTGTGTGTTTGTGTGTGTCCGCAAGTTTGCCTGCTGCTGAGAAAAGATGGATATTAAAATGAGCGAGAGAAGGGCCGCTCTGTACCAACGCCTGATTATCTGGACCATAGATCATGATTGGAATTTGATGAAACTTCGATATGAGGCATCGTACCTTTTTGGAATTTGGGGGATTCACATTTCACTGATTGGGAGAGTTGAAACTGCAGGACAAGATGACCAATGTGCTATCGATTAGAGGGGGGCTGCATTATTCGTGCGGTTGATGCTCCTGCAGACTGAGTGCAGAATAACTGGGGCACTTGTTGCCTTTCAAAATTCTGAGACATTTATCAGATGCTACTAAACATACTGTATGTTATGAATGATTCAAGGTATAATTTCTTCTAAATAGGAAGAAGCCCTGTCATAATATGTGCATGGCATGATATAAACAGCAGTGTCCTTGCTTCAGGCAAAATTTTAATTATGTTGCAAAGTATCTATTCTATTCAATTCTATCACAGCCCAATGAATCACAATTTAATGCACTCTTAGATTCATTATAATGTAATGAATTTAAACATTAATATACATAAGCAGTGTGTGAATTTGTATTGTGATGGTTAATCATTCAAACAGCTTAGCAGGAACATTAGTTTTAAATGATTCCCATTTGCCTACATGCATAACTAGATATGGCAGTCAATGTTGAGCACCATACGTAACTGTTGATGTTGCACCAAAGTATTTCAAAAGACTGTTTGTTTGGCTCCATGATGGAGAGTTGAGGAAATACCTAACAGAACCTGTAATAAAAATGGACCCATTTCATATGACACTCCACACCCTGGACAGGCTCTCGCATCTCTTAAAAGCAGAGTGAAGAAAAAAAGAGACTGTGCCCTTTCCTTCACCTTTCCATTTTCAAGTTCCAGTTTGTGTCAACCAGCAAACATCAAGGCAGTAGCATTCAAAACACCTTAATAAAGAGGATCTCTGGATGCTTGATTATAGACTGTACTGATACACTGCACATACTGAAAAAAATGGTCCACAATGAGTGCAGCTGTATGTCCCGATCGAGACCAGGAGCAGTGATTATTATTGGGTATTATTGCCTTTCTGTGCAGGTTCACTTGCATGCTGCTGCTGGATGTAAATGATGTGAGTGTTGATGAGTTAGTACTCTAATATGTTAAAGGTTGTGTGTATTGATTTTAAAGAAACCCCAGAGGATTTAAAAAGGTGTTTGGAAAAGAAGTCCACATTGATTCCAGCCCTTAACAACTGCGAGGAAATACTCAGTTGCTCGATGACCAGCTTGCCCATTGTACACGTGCACAAGGTCAACATTAACTAGGTCTGTAATATTATATAGATTGTTAACATCACAGACTGCCTATTTCTGCCACTGTAATTCCTTTCACTCTCCTTCTTTGCCTTCTCCATAAGCGGGGTTCTTTTTGTTACCCAGCATTCCCAGAGTTTCCACAGCTTGCTCCACTGTTACCTGAGGATAGCAACCAAGAGAACAATGCCTCTTCCTGTTTTGGTTCCGCAATGGCTGACACAAGTCCAGCTCGGTGGCATGGATAGCATAGTGAAAGCCAGGATTGTCGGGAACCAGTCTAAAATGTGGATGGTGCCATTTTCTCTTTAGCCATTACACTGTGCAATATATATTTACTTCATAATGATAAGTTAAAACAAAAACTTGTCCATCGCCTGTTTGATTTGAAAGTATGATGAATTTTATCATTAATTCAAAATTAAATAATTTAATTTACATTCAAACAGTTGTTTCCTTGTCACTGATCCTTTCAATTGATCCTGCATTGTGAAGCAATGTTGTCATGAGTGACAACTCTGAGTTAGCATGTTCATCTTGATCACTATAAATTTTCATATCATCTGTGTCTGACAAATTGTCATTCCTTTACTATATACTGTATGTACTACAATCATATGCAGTATTTTGTTATAAACTTGCTTGATAAGTTTCATTAACAGTGCCTTGCTCATTGACTTTTCCATTGCTGTGTCACTCAAATTTCTTGATGATATGTTTTTAAAGCAACTCAATGTTTCCAGCGATGAGTAGACTTCCACCATGTTTGCATTTGGTTTGCATTCACCAAAATATAAGGAAACCATTTTTGCATATAAGAGCAAATGCTATGCATGGTTTGACAGGAAGTACTACTTCCTGTCAAACCACAAAGATACATAGTCTTAAAGCATTGGTTTTGACAAATAAATGTGAGTTTATTTCATGTATTTTGCACATATTTTGAGCTATGTAAAGGGAGTGTGGGCTGTGCACATCCAAAAGGTATTACTATCGCAGTTTCAGACGAGGTATACATATTAATGCAAAATATGCTGGCCAAATATCTAAAATATGCTGATCTCAAGTTCTAGGATTTAGCCGAGGAAGGGGCCTCATGCATAATTCAAACAGCCGCTGCTACACTGACAATGAGCGTTTATGTAAACCCAAAGTGAGATAATATGGCAAAAAAAAAAGCAAATGCTAATTCACCTCAGTAACAATATGAAGATGATGATTTGCATACTGAACCACTGTATCAAAGGTTAGAGTGGGAAAGAAGTGGAATTAAATGGAAATGCTCTCTTGATAGGAAGATAAACTTTGTGGAGAGAGCAAAGCTGCGTGTCATTCCCCCTGTGAGGAAAGGTCACCAAAGAAAGAGTTTTGAATAGACATAATTAACTGCAAAGGACTTTTTGAAAATCACTCATTGTGGTTTTATGTCTTGTGTGTAATTAGTTTCACGTAAGCTGCTGACAGCTCTCATGTTTACCAGCATGTTAAGCTCAAAAACCTGCTTAAACAAATTGCTCTTTGTGCTGCCGAGGTCAGGATTGTTAACTAGCTATAATGGAGCGGTTTTACTTTGACATTTAGGCATGGCTGTGCTTTGACCTTGGACACTTTTTCATAGTTACAGCTGCTTGTTTAAAAAACAATGCACTCAGTCCAATTGCACTGTGTTCTTGTGATGTTTGAGACAAAAACGATGCTCAGAAGTCAACATTCTTTTTCCTTCCTTCTGAAATTAGAAAGTAGGAAAAGGAATTCTGAGTGTGTGACACTAACGAGGTAATGATGAACACCTGCACTGACTTGTGGCTGATTACCGGGATAGTAAATTGACCTATAAATGTGAAATCGAGTGAGAACAGGTGTGGAAAGACAGGGGGCTCTATCTTATGCTTGTGCGCAAAGTGTCATTCCTAGTTTCCGACGAGTTTCAGAGCCCACGTTGTGTGAGTAGACGTAGGGCCATCTCTGCACCCATGGGCGTGTTGGTCTTAAAATGAGGTGTGGTCAGGTGCATTGCTATCTTGAGGTAGGAAAAAACGAGTGTGCCATAGACCAGCAAAAATCTAAAGTCAATAGCGCAGTATTTTTCCTGCTATTTAAAGGTCGCTTTATTCAGATGAGCTATAGGCGGCTTTATGATGTGCGTACACTGCTTGTAACACAATGATGCCTGGATTGAGAGGCTCAGAAAGGCTGCTTTCAGTAATTTGTAATGTTTCAACGTGTACAGTGTCACAGTAATGTCACTGCAGCAAATATTTCGGCACACTTAAGCAGCAAAACTAAATTATAAACTTAGAAAATTAAATTTTGAGCGTCACTCCAAAAAAATTTGACTGAACCTGGACTGTGTGTGTGATCCTTTGGATTTGTAGAAGAACACAGAGCCGTGCTTAACATTAGATCCTGACCGGTCCTGTCGGCGTGTCGGGAGATTTAAATCATCAATGAAGCATTTAAGCTGCTGTGCCTAAAATTCACACGAGTCTCTGAATGTGGAGACACATATATCTTTTCTGCTTTTGTAGGATTAAATAGCAATGCGCCCTGGCTTTTAAAGAGAATGGGGGATACACGCTGATTGATTTAATTCACGTTATGGTCAAAGTAGCACCTATTGATAATTATGGAACTAAATACAACTGTCTGTCACAATCTGTCAAAAATACAGTTTTAGCACTTAAGTGCATGTTCAACCAGGTAAGTTGACAAGTGTCTCATATTTCTGAAAATTATGCACATTTACCTTAACCCTCCAAAGTAGAACATGACATTTGTTCTACTTTGTCAGCAATGGTGAAGGCTAGAGAATTACTTTTTTTTCTTCCCAGGAAGCTGAGGGTCGTGCCATTCAATCGGTTTTTCATCCAGCCTGGAACTTCACTGTCTTCTAGGAGACTTTGCACCATAAATCCATAATGATAAGTCCAATACTGAATGTCTTTTGTGATTATTTATATATTTTTCCGTCCTGAAAACTGTCCTCTGGCAGTCCCATAATACGTCTGTCGACCAATCAGATGTTGTTTTACTGGTTTTCCACCAATCAGCGACAAGACAAAAAAAAGCAAGGCAGCTTCGTGTGGACGCAGGACTTGTGTACGTTGTCGACAGACCAGGCAGATAGCTCAGTCTACCCCCTGGAAGTGCGGTTACAAAAAGACAAAAAAACGAAAGGACTTTTTGTTGATAAAAGTTCAATAACATTTGATGTGATGCTCTTATTTTAATTACTACTTGTCATAAAACTCTGCATCTGTACTCAAATATATTAATCCTTAACTTTAGGCATACTTGCACTGCTGTTAAACTGGTGTAGTTCATGTGAAAATAAAATACTTTTTTTTTTTTTTAAGCATGGGTTTGAGCAATTTAGAGCCTTGTACTGTATTTGCAAAAGTACAGTATGACACCATTAACTGAGTGTGTTCCAAAAAAAAAAAAGAAAATCCTCCGTGCACTTGCAAGTCTTAACAAGCGCTTGCGCTCTGCTGCCAATTACCGGATCTACATCACACAAGTAGGCACCTGACGAGCTGCAAATACCACAGTTGAAGTAATGGACGAGAGTCAGAGGCAGAAGTGGAGGGAGACTGAGCAGATGTCACCTTGACTGTACTAGCTTTGCTTTAAATTATGGCTGTGAGCACAAAAACACATGAAACATGCAAACATTTATTCGCCACATGTGTGCGCAGCCCTTGCTGATTTATAAGCCTGTAAACTGTTCAGGTCTCAAATTTCACCAATCAAAACAATATTTTTCTTTGCATTTTCTTTACGTTCATCTAATACAAAATGTTAACCATGTGCACTGCTGTCTTGTCCAATACTTCTGATTTAAATGAATATGCAAATCTCTTTCATAGAACTGGCAAGTCCCATAGCACACACATACACACCGGCACATATACATCCATCGAACAAGCCTCATTTACTTCAACTTCCACAGCCATTCAACCAAAGTGCCATCCCTCTACTTCCCAACTGTGAGATTAGCAATTTTGTGCCTGCATATGTGCATTAATTCCCAACGTGGAACTGCATGCAAAATCATGCACGCCTGTGTGCTTGGGTAAGTCAATCCTTCTCTGAGGTTTAGCCGTGTAAGGGTGCTGCTTTCTACAACACTTACTCTTAATAAATTATATCGTCCTCTCTCATCTTTCCTGCGGATTCAAGGACCCCCGATCAATCCGGCACCCTCTGTAGCAGCTTTCGGTTAGTGCGCGGTATAAAAAGCCTTGGGGGATGAAAGTGTGCAGACTCGGCGAGGAACTGAAAGCGAGACAGTGGAGAGACCTGTGGGGAGGGTGACATGTGTTTGATATCGAAGGAATGCTGCTGAGTTGGAGCTGTGTGTGAGGGAGAGAAAGAGCACATGGGGCACAGAACTCCTCTGTCTTTCAATTAAGAACATTCACCACAGGCAACAAAAAGGCCTGGAGGCTCACTTTGCACACACACAAACACATAAATGCACACATACTGCGGAGAGAGCATCGCCCCGTATTGTAAATGTCAATCAATATTGGCTGCACAGTGTTAGATACGCGTATAGTGCATGAGGTCGGGCTTTACTTTGGGCTATGGTCAACAGCACGTAACTCAATGGAACCTTTTTGAGCTCATTAATGCGGAATGGGCTCTATTTCATCTACTTGCACCTTTGCAATCGTCTCTTGGGAGATACCAACAAGCGCAAACTATATTATAGTATGCTGCACTGTACAATAAGAGGTCGTGGTCAAACTGGTAGGAGGAATGAGATAAGTTCATAAAACAAGTTCACCTTTCTTCAATCGCTTCCTCTCTCCCCTTGCTGGCTTGTATCAAATTTAGCCCTTTTAGAGCGATCTCGGGTGGTGCATGAGCACATGCCCACACATCCATGCACATGCAAAAACACGCACATGCAACAGGAACACACGCAAGCACCTCCACACGCGCCCACAGTTTCTTATTAACACGCAACTCCATACACACACATATGTATAGTCAGTCTCTCCACATAGCTTACGGGAGGTAATCAAAGCCCTGATATGCACTAACTAGATCCATTAAGGAGCTAATAAAGGCGCTGGATGAGTTAATTAATGACCCCCAAGAAGATCATCTGCCTCCAGTGCTACTGCTCAGACTGCCGTCTCTGACTCTCGCTGAGCAAATCCCAAATCAAAACAAAAACAGTCACAGTTGGGTGTGATTTAGTTGAAAATCCACTTGTTTTGGTGTGATGACGACCAGAGAACGGGACAAACGATTTAAGCTCCATTGATTGGATGATGAGGCGTGTGTGTAGTGTGTGTTTGTTGCCACGTCTGTGCACACTTGATGTCAATGTATTTGATATGCAGCACGCCGCTCGAAAAGACCATTTCGAGAGAATGCCTCACAGACACACACATAAAAAAAAAAAGTAATTGATGCTAATGTGGGAAGAAGACGAGAGGGAAATCAAGCAAATCAATTAATAAAACATTCTATTCGTCCGGTGAAGCCTTGTGGAGACTTCACAGCTTCTTCAGAAGGCTTCAGAAGATAATTCTGTCAGTCCATTCGGATAGAAACATTTTAAATGCTGTTTCACACATAGCTTTTTGTATTACTTTTTTTTCAATTCAATGATATTTCTTTACAACTCTTTCAACTTCTTGAATTAAGATTGAGGTAGACTGAAGACAAATTGTTGAATATTAACATTGAAGGTTCTTTTATTTTCCTTTTAATAACCCCAATAAATTGTGTGGCTGAAGAAAGTCTAGCTGCATTTAATCCTTGGCAGCCATTGTTACAGGACTAAAAAATGCAGCATTTTTCCATCGACAGTATATCTTAACTAAAGATTGAGAATATGCTCCTTATCCATACAAAAATGACTTGAAAGGTAATTAACTTCAAAATGAGAGTCCATGACTGGCCAAAAGTTAGTTTTAGCAGACATATAGACATATCTGAAGCATAAGCCTCTGGAGATATGTGCTACCTTTTTGGTGACTGCAATATTAGCTGGCAACTCCCAAAGATGTAGTTTACCAATGAGTAAAATGTGCCACTATGCATATTCAGGCTGAGAAGAGAAGAAAAACAGGGGACCTAGTTTAGAGCCTTGGGGTACTCCACAGCTCTGAACAGTGTCTGCTAGGGGTTAGGGGACTACCGCGTCTGATCAGCACAAGGGCAGAGGACGCAGAGTGGAATCTCTCATTTCATGACACTCCAGACTTCCCCAGAGGCAGATACAGTTAATTTGTTGTTAGTTAATGAGTGCACCATTGTTATTAGATCATGTTTAGTCATCATGTGATAGTTTGCTACGCCGTGCCATTCTCCAAGATACTGTACGTTGACAGTTCTTTGACGATGTAAGCATAATATGTGTGAGCAAGCAGGAAATAAGGTTTCTGACGCTCAAAATCTCACATGACCCGGGGAACCCCAATTTGATAAGGTGTCCCTTCCTTCAACATTGAATGTGGCAACCCTTGCATCTGCATTGAAAAATAAGTACAAACATAAAAAATAAAAAAAAGATCAAACACATAAAAGCAATGTTTGATAGCCTACTCCCACAGAATTTTAAGACAAACAGAAAAAAAAACTACTTTTATCAAACTCAAATAAATCCAGCCAAATAACACCTGAACCAAAAAACACAACAAAGTGCTCCACATCAGGTTCACAAAAGCTGATACCTGGGCCGTTATGAGTCACTGTTTCATCTGTGAAAGTGTCTATCAGCAGACTGGCAGACATTTCTCATTTATACATTTACAACCTATTGGTTACTACTTTTATTGGATCACAATATGCACCTTTTACTGATGCAGCACCTCTTGCTATTATACTTATATTGTTATTTACACTTTACACATTTTTATGCCTTATATATATACATATGTCATCATCAGTAAGATACATTCATGACACAGTTTCTGAAAAAGAGAATGTTTAATGTCTAATATAATTATGTTGAAAATATTTCTCATCCTTCTAATCATAGGTGTATTCCTGCCGGAGCGCATGGGAATGACGCTCTGCCACTTTTTTTTTTTTTTTGGAAATAGAATATTTGCAGTTTGCCTAATCTGGTTGAAATTCATATTCATTTCTTCAAGCATGTGAAGATCCAATAATCACTTCAGCGTTTGTCATGCAAGTGCAAGCGAGTCAATAAAACAAATGAAATGATCAAAAAACATTGCAAAGCCACCCTGTTAAACTTGGCTAATGTGGGCTGCATCCACCGTGCCTGAAGGAAATGAAAGCTAGCTTAGCTATGTTTACCTAGCCTTATTTGTGTTGTGTGTATGCTGCCTGTGTGATTCGTGGGTCCCGTGGGTTATGGGTCGTGCGATTTCGGAGCCAGCTCACAAGAAAATACAGAAACATTGCATGCAATAATCCATCTTTCACCTCCTCTCTTCCTCTTTCTGTCACTCCCTCTCTCAAACACACACATTGTCTGAGAGAGAAATAGAGAGACAGAGTTCATGTCTTTTTTTAAAGTTATAAACGACGCTGTTTCATGCCTGCATTGTATGAGTGCACCGGTAGTTGAACACATCGCACTACACCTCTGCCTCTAATACAAAGCAAATAAAACGTCAGATGTTTAAGTAGAAATATGAAGTGCTTTTTGACACCCCCC